>JAPXFY010001889.1:0-31407 GCA_030674185.1 Monoplex corrugatus | reverse complement strand
CTTGGAATTCAAACTGATAAGGAACTGACACATTCCATAATGTTTTGTGCACAGTCTCCATCCTTGATGAATAGTTCTGGATGGTTTTATGCTTTGGTAAGCAGCTACTGACAAAGGATCTTTAATGGAGCACTTGGAATTCAAACTGATAAGGAACTGACACATTCCATAATGTTTTGTGCACAGTCTCCATCCTTGATGAATGTGTCTGGATGGTTTTATGCTTTGGTAAGCAGCTACTGACAAAGGATCTTTAACATGTTTGCATATTTGGTGTTTTGCATATCATGTACACATGAAAGTGGGACAGGGGGTGAGTGGGAGGTAGAATAGGCACTGGCAAGCCTTAACACGTTAACCTGGAAGATGGGTCAAATCTCCACCTTTGACCCAGCTAACGGAAGTGTCAGGGCAGATAGAACCCAGAACCTTTAAACTGGAAGCAGAAAAAACACGAAAAAAGAATAAAAACGCATATTTATTACAAGACAAGACATTCATAGAACTTCTTCACAAACGGACAATTTTGTGAGTAAGGAAATAAAAATCAGGTCAGATGCTGACTTTCCGAAACGAGCAAAGAACATTTCATCACAAATGACTGTTGCAACTTACGTATCTGACCTGGTCAAACAGTCTAACATAAATCTGGATGAAATAGCTGAAACACCATCCACAACGCCTATCCCTACATGGGAAATGCAGAAAGCTACTTTTGATATTGATTATACAGATGCTAAGAAATATGAAAACATTAACATTTCGATATGCAGAGCAAGAGAACACGTCGATGAAAAATACCGTACCCACCTCCATATTTTTACCGATGGATCAGTCTTAGAAAATAAATGTGCTGGAGCAGCATTTTATGTTCCAAAATATAAAACAATAAAGTCATTTTTCATTGGGGCAAATATATCTATCTTTACAGCGGAATTAGTCGCTATTTTACAAGCGTTGCATTATCTAGTAAACCTTACACATGTATTTTTCAAAGTAGTTCTCTTTGTTGATTCAAAATCTGTATTATATGCCTTACAGTCTTTTAATACAGACACAAGACCTGATATGATTACCGAGGCAAATCATCGTTTAAGGATAAAAGGTACAGATCTCAGTTTATGCTGGGTGCCTTCTCACGTTGGTCTTCACGGCAACGAAGTAGTTGACAGAGCAGCTAAGCAAGGTGCACACAATTCTGATAATACTACAGAATTACTTATTATTAATACTTCCGTAAAAGAAGCTTGCAACTTGCTAGAATCAGCCTCATTGGATTCGTTTTCATGAACATTTCCATGAAAAGTTTGTGTCACAACAAATGATAAAACTTTCATTTCAAAATGTATTCTTCCATTTATCACTTGAGATCGATTGTTGCTGTTACATTTTCGTATTCAGCTAAACGCATTGACAACAAAATACTGTAAAAATGTCAAGCGTATTTGCGGCAAACAATTCACACTATTTCACTGTCTATTTTACTGCAAAATGCTACGTTCTTTTTTACCAAAAATGTTTACACAGGAAAATTATTCTGAAACTCATTTTAAAGAAGTAACTTCCGATCAATTTTTGTCAGTTAAAATTTCAAAATCGTTGGTTCACAGTCCTGTTAATGCATTACTTTAAGTTTATGAAGTTTGTACTTTAGAGTTAAATTTTCCATACACATTGTTGATGTTAAATGTTAGTGTTAAGTTCTTGTTCCATTTTTCTATTTTCCCACCTACTTATGTCTATAACTCTGTCTCCTCTATGCCCCAAAACCAACCGCCCATCTCTCATCTCATAATCCCCCCCCCCCCCCCCCCATCTAATATCACTCATAGTGAAAAGACGTTAAATCAAAGAATGAACGAACAAGACATTCATGGAAATATGTAGGCCTACATATAAATACGTGATCTGGGCAGTCACAATTGTTTTAGATTTCTTTAATTAAACTGGAAGTTTAACATTTACCATTCCTGTCAATGGCTCAAACAAATTAGCAAGATCCAAGTTTTGTATGTTTTCATGTTTACTATATGCATTTTGCTGCACAAAAAATGTATGGTATTACCATAGTAGGCCTACTGCTCATCAGTAGCTTCAAGTTTAAAATATGTAGGCCTACATATTTCCATCAATATGATTATGACCTTTCACACACACACACACACACACAAAAACCAGACTGAGTTGCTTCAACTTTCAAATCTGTATATTCCATCAATATGATTTTGACCTTTCACACACACACACTAAACATACTCAGAAGCTTCAAGTTTAAAACATGTACATATTTCCATCAATATGATTATGACCCTTCTCACACACACACAAAACATACTCAAAAGCTTCAAGTTTAAAACATGTACATATTTCCATCAATATGATTTTGACCTTTCTCACACACACACACAACATAACCTACTTAGAAGCTTCAAGTTTAAAATATGTACATATTTCCATCAAAATGATTATGACCTTTCATCTTCTAGAACATTTTCCAAGCCTGTCTTCCAGTATCCATGATCAAAGTATTAATAACCAGTAAACAAGTTCCCAATACACATCACTGATCATTTTCAAACTATTTCAAAGTATCCAAAGTACTGACTGTTAATAAACCACCATTCAATGATAAATCTCACTTTTCAAAAAAAATATACAAAGTATTGACTGTTAATAAGCCACCATTCAGATACAAAGTATTGACTGTTAATAAACCACCATTCAAATTTCAATCACATTTTTCAAAATAAATGTAAAAATACATACTGTTAATAAACACCATTTAATAATCACCTTTCAAAATAAGCGTGCAAAATACCTATTGTCAACAAATCACCATCAATCTGAAATTTGAATTCAACTTTAAAAAAGAGGTAGGCCTACTGATACTGAAACAGGCACAACTTCCTGTCCACACCTTACAGACAGAGCTCACATTTTCCCATATTTATTGCACATATAAAGCAAAGTACAACCTTCGACTCCACAACCCACACGACTACAATGAACCATAGTCTCCACAACCCACACGACTACAATGAACCATAGTCTCCACAGCCCACACGACTACAATGAACCATAGTCTCCACAACCCACACGACTACAATGAACCATAGTCTCCACAGCCCACACGACTACAATGAACCATAGTCTCCACAGCCCCATACACCCGTCTGGCAATATGTATGTATAAAGGATTTGTACTTCTCACATTTCTCTCTCACACACATACACACACACTCACAAAGATCAGCATATATGACATGAGATTCATATGGCATTGAAAAACCAGGGAGTAAATAAACACCCCTCTAGACAAACAAAAATGTCATGTTTGACCAGAGAACACATCAACTGATTAAACACAGTGCTGAAGATTTTCCAAAACTGTCCAGTACATTGATTTTTTCCTCTCTCACTGGTTTTTTTTTTTTTTTTTTTTTTGATGAAAATGACCTTTCATCTTCAAGAATTGTAAATTCTTGTAATACCAATAAACTATCAACTCTTGTTTGTTAAAAAGAAAAAGTGTTCCTGATACACTGTAACACTGAAAATATTATGGATTTTACTGTCATTCATTCTGACAGATCATCAGTATAAAAACTTCCAATACATTCTGTATGGAAGTGACACTACATTTCTAATATCACACACAGTTGCTGGCCAAGTCAAGCTGTGTGGTCTGACCAGACAGAAAATATTCACATATTCCCACCGGTCACAAAAACACAAATGAAAGATATTACACTCAGTGAAACAGACTCCTCCTCCTCCACTTCAAAACACCAGCAAAGTCTGTGACCTACAACAGCAAACCACTCCAACACAGTGACATCACAATGTCCACTGCCTAAGACGACTGACACACTGGACTGGGTCACCAAGACTCCAGTTGGTAAAACTACTGACCAGATCAATCCATATGTTGAGAGCTGTGTGAGTTTTGAGGGGGGTGGGTAAGGTGCTCACAGCTTTTAGCCAGCAATAGTAGATAAGACATAGTGTGACCACTTTCTGTCAAATGTATAAACTGTACTACTGCACTTAATATTCATATCACTTTCAAATATCTTCAGTTCATTGTTCATTTAGTATTTTCAATCAGATCATAAGCTGTGTCCAGGTGATGAGAAAAAATCTGTGTCTTAATGCTTGTTTTTCCCCATGGTAAGTCACACCTCCCTTCCTGGGACATCTCTCCCATCTCAAAACGTCGTACAGGTCTACGACAGCAGATATATATATAGTTGCCTCTCCGTACAGCATAAAAGGCTTTAGCATCATGTACGGCGTCTCACACAGCATAAAGGGCTATCTATGCACGAGACATACTGTAGTGCTTACGGGTGTTTACCACCGCGCCAGAGGCACTACTTATATAAGAGACACTATCTCTGATGTCAGTGTCGACTTACCAACTGTGGGATCACAGAGGTCAACAAGTAAGGGGAGAGAAGCCCAGGAAGGCAGACTGACTAACTGGGGAACAAGGGCCGTGGCCACAACACACACTGTTCTCATCATTCCAATGGCACACACTGTTCTCATCATTCCAATGGACACACACTGTTCCACATACACAACCACTCAAAGTCCTGGCCGCTTCTTTTAACACACTTGTGGACTCCACAAATGATATATCAAGGTCAGTCCCAGCCTGCAACACTAAAGAGTTTGCTGCCCATCTGAATGTTTCCATCATTCTTAGTGTTTCATACCTCCCTTCTTCTCCCCTCCCCATTTCAACACCTTGCCCACATATAGGGTTTTGTGCAGGCTCAAGGAGTCTGCCAGATCACTGCTGGAAGAGTTGGGTAGAGCACATATGGACTTGTCCTAGTGCTATGAATCCCTCTTGAACAAACACAGCCTCAATATTTTTGAGTGGAGGTCAGAGGTCACAAAACCTGCTGAATCAGGAAGGAAAAGGAAGAGCACAAATCACTGAGAGCAACATCTTTCAGAAACATGAAAGAATACTGAAAACAAAAAACAATGTTTAAGAAAATGTTCCCTAAAACATGGTTAAAAAAGTCCCCTAAATACTATTATGAATGTGTCCTATCAAAATTGCTAAAAAATTCATCTACATCGTGTAACAGTTCATTCAGTTCCTCATCAACATAAGCTCTGACATACACCTGTTGATCTACTGGCTCATTTAACCGTTTATTTAGATCGTCATCAGAATCAGCTCTGATGCACACCTGTTGATCTACTGGCTCATGTAACTTTTTATCCAGATTGTCATCAGAATCAGCTCTGACACACGCCAGTTGATCAATGTCATGTAACAGGTTATCCAGACTGTCATCAGAATCAGCTCTGATGCATGCCTGTTGATCTACTGGCTCATGTAACTTTATATCCAGATTGTCATCAGAATCAGCTCTGACACACGCCAGTTGATCAATCTCATGTAACAGTTTATCCAGACCGTCATCAGAATCAGCTCTGACGCACGCCTGTTGATCTACTGACTCATGTACCAGTGTATCCAGATCGTCATCAGAATCAGCTCTGACGCACGCCTGTTGATCTACTGACTCATGTACCGATGTATCCAGATCGTCATCAGAATCAGCTCTGACGCACGCCTGTTGATCTACTGAATCATGTACCAGTGTATCCAGATCGTCATCAGAATCAGCTCTGACGCACGCCTGTCGATCTACTGACTCATGTACCGGTGTATCCAGATCGTCATCAGAATCAGCTCTGACGCACGCCTGTTGATCTACTGACTCATGTACCGGTGTATCCAGATCGTCATCAGAATCAGCTCTGACGCACGCCTGTCGATCTACTGACTCATGTACCGGTGTATCCCGATCGTCATCAGAATCAGCTCTGATGCACGCCTGTTGATCTACTGACTCATTTACCAGTGTATCCAGATCGTCATCAGAATCAGTTCTGACGCACGCCTGTTGATCTACTGACTCATTTACCAGTGTATCCAGATCGTCATCAGAATCAGCTCTGATGCACGCCTGTTGATCTACTGACTCATTTACCAGTGTATCCAGATCGTCATCAGAATCAGCTCTGATGCACGCCTGTTGATCTACTGACTCATTTACCGGTGTATCCAGATCGTCATCAGAATCAGTTCTGACGCACGCCTGTTGATCTACTGACTCATGTACCAGTGTATCCAGATCGTCATCAGAATCAGCTCTGATGCACAACTGTCGTTCGAAATTATGTACCAGTCTATCCAGATCATCATCAAAATCAGCTCTGACTCATGCCTGTTGATCTACGGGCTCATATACCAATTTATCCAGATCATCATCAAAATCAGCTCTGACGCACGCCTGTTGATCTACGGGCTCATATACCAATTTATCCAGATCGTCATCAGAATTGGCTCTGACGCATGCCTGTTGATCTACTGGCTCATGTAACATTTTATCCACATCGTCATTAGAATCGGCTCTGACGTACGCCTGCTGATCTAATGGCTCAGGAACGGAGGCAGGGGCAGTGGGACCTTGTGGCTCTGTAGGTGCCGTCTTACACCGTTTCCGCTTCTGGATCTCCTCCAAAGACAGAACCTCAGGGCTTCTGCTCCTTTTCATGACACCTTCACCTGAAACAACACATGATACTGGTGTGAGAGAGACAGACAGACAGATGCAGACAGACAGAAATTATATCTAGATATGAGAGAGAGAAAGAGAGAGGGAGTGAGAGAGGAAGGGAAGGAGGGAGGGAAGGAGACAGAAAGACAAACGGACAGACAGAAATGAACTCTAGCTGCGTAAGAGAGAGAGAAGCAGACAGAAATGGACACAACTGAGATTTAGATATGAGGGAAACATAGCCTACATACAAACAATATCTAAATAAAATGCATTCAATACATTACCCAATTAACAATCCTAAGAAAAAGTATGTAAGGCTTCATATAACATATACATGTGAATGGACCAACTAGGCAGATAATGATAGGAAAAGATGACAGAAAGCAAAGGAGCAAGGCAGAAACAAAGACAGTGACGGAAAAGAGGACATTTCTCGCACAGAATTTTCAGGTGGGGATACAGAGACAGCCCTTGGCATCCCCACAGGTGGACAGAAACACATAAACACACACACACAAGACCTAGATATGAGAAACAGAGAGAAACACACACACACACACATGCAAGACCCACATATGAGAAACAGAGAAACAAACACACACAAACAACAACTGGTTGTACTCAATAGACATCCCTACATGTCACATATACAGTATTGTCACTTTGGTGATTGTACTCCATAGACATCCCCACATGTCACATATACAGTATTGTCACTTTGGTGATTGTACTCCATAGACATCCCTACATGTCACATATACAGTTTTCACTTTGGTGATTGTACTCCATAGACATCCCTACATGTTACATATACAGTATTGTCACTTTTGGTGATTGTACTCCATAGACATCCCTACATGTCACATATACAGTATTGTCACTTTTGGTGATTGTACTCCATAGACATCCCTACATGTCACATATACAGTTTTCACTTTGGTGATTGTACTCCATAGACATCCCTACATGTCACATATACAGTATTGTCACTTTTGGTGATTGTACTCCATAGACATCCCTACATGTCACATATACAGTATTGTCACTTTTGGTGATTGTACTCCATAGACATCCCTACATGTCACATATACAGTATTGTCACTTTTGGTGATTGTACTCCATAGACATCCCTACATGTCACATATACAGTATTGTCACTTTTGGTGATTGTACTCCATAGACATCCCTACATGTTACATATACAGTATTGTCACTTTTGGTGATTGTACTCCATAGACATCCCTACATGTCACATATACAGTATTGTCACTTTGGTGATTGTACTCCATAGACATCCCTACATGTCACATATACAGTATTGTCACTTTTGGTGATTGTACTCCATAGACATCCCTACATGTCACATATACAGTATTGTCACTTTTGGTGATTGTACTCCATAGACATCCCTACATGTCACATATACAGTATTGTCACTTTTGGTGATTGTACTCCATAGACATCCCTACATGTCACATATACAGTATCTCCAAATGCAGCAAGTTTGTGTTCCAAGGTGCTGCTTACTATCAGAGAAACAGACAGAAACACAAACAACAACTGGATACGAGAAACAGACAGAAACACAAACAACAACTGGATATGAGAGACAGACAGAAACACAAACAACAACTGGATATGAGTGACAGAAATAAACATAAACACAAACAACAACTGGATATGAGAGACAGAAATAAACATAAACACAAACAACAACTGGATATGAGACAGAAATAAACATAAACACAAACAACAACTGGATATGAGAGACAGAAATAAACATAAACACAAACAACAACTGGATATGAGAGACAGAAATAAACATAAACACAAACAACAACTGGATATGAGAGACAGAAATAAACATAAACACAAACAACAACTGGATATGAGAGACAGAAATAAACATAAACACAAACAACAACTGGATATGAGAGACAGAAATAAACATAAACACAAACAACAACTGGATATGAGAGACAGAAATAAACATAAACACAAACAACAACTGGATATGAGAGACAGAAATAAACATACACACAAAAACAACTGGATATGAGAGACAGACAGAAACACAACAACTGGATATGAGAGACAGAAATAAACATAAACACAAACAACAACTGGATATGAGAGACAGAAATAAACATAAACACAAACAACAACTGGATATGAGAGACAGAAACAAACACACACAAACAACAACTGGATATGAGAAACAGACAGAAACACAAACAACAACTGGATATGAGAAACAGACAGAAACACAAACAACAACTGGATATGAGAAACAGACAGAAACACAAACAACAACTGGATATGAGAAACAGACAGAAACACAACAACTGGATATGAGAGACAGAAATAAACATAAACACAAACAACAACTGGATATGAGAAACAGAGAGAAACAAACACACACACACACACGCAAGACCTAGATATGAGAAACAGAGAGAAACGAACACACACAAACAAGAACTGGATTTCAGAAACAGAAACAGATCAACACAAACCAGATCTAGACATGAGAAACAAAGAGAAACAAGAACTGGATATGAGAAAGAGACAGAAACAGACACTGACTGACACAAACCAGATCTAGACATGAGAAACAAAGAGACACAAACCAGATCTAGATATGAGAAACAAGAGACACAAACAAGACCTAGATATGAGAAACAAGACAGAAACAGATCAACAAAAATGAAATCTGGATATGAGAAACAGATCAACAAAAATGATACTTAGATAAAAGAAACACACATAAAATCTAGATATAAGAAACAGATACAAGCAAAATCTAGTAGATATGAGAGAGACACACACACAGACCAATACAAACCAAGATCTAGTCCTTGCCAATTCTGCTTTGCTGAGGGCACTATGTTCTGCTTTCAGATCTTTACATAGCTTCTCTAACCTTGTTTCTCATATTCTGAAGCAGCCTTTATCTGTATTTTCCATCCGACACCAACATCTGAATTTCTGAGGTGTTTTCACTTTTGGTGATTGTACTCCATAGACATCCCTACATGTCACATATACAGTATTGTCACTTTTGGTGATTGTACTCCATAGACATCCCTACATGTCACATATACTACACGTCATTATTGAAGGGCCAGGAACGTTTTTGAGTCAATTTTTGAAAGGAGAAATAACCTATTTTCTCTTACTCTTTTCTCCAATTCGTTGCCGTAACTGAATGGATAAGAGCTCAGACAACATTGCAGTTTCCTTTTGGCACGTGTTTGGGGATTTGCCGATTTGCAATGGGCGGCCCAAGGAAGACAATTTCCACACGAAATTGTCGAATCTTCAGCAGGGTCTCTTTGACGACGCAGGCAAGGTAGCGACAAAATTCGCTTTGCACGCGCAAGGCAAGCCCTTTTTGAACACTACTCCATCCAAAGTTGCCCGCAGACGAGGATAAAAAGGACCCGTTCTTGGTTCGTTTTAACCATGCTTGCAAGACGACGGATGACGGATGAGCAGCGGGGGAGAGCCCTCGCTCTGCTTGATGAAGGCCTAGCGCAGCGGGAAGTTGCTAGACGACTTGAAGTGTCGCATTCCACAATCCAGAGACTGCTGGAGCGCTTCAATGAGACTGGAGCAGTCCAGGAAAGGCGTCACACGGGTCGACCCAGAGTAACGACAAGACAGCAAGACCGCTACCTTGCCCTCTCCGTCCTGAGGGAAAGGGCATCCACTGCGGTGACCTTGAGGGGTCAGCTGAGGGACGCAACAGGTGCTAACATCAGCTGCAGCACGGTGAGAAGACGGCTACATGAGGCAAACTTGAGGTCACGGAGACCGGCCGTCCGACCCGTGCTGTCACCGGTCAACAGAGTGCGCCGCATGACCTGGGCCAGGGAGCACGTGACCTGGACAAGGCAACAGTGGGCCCGGGTCTTGTTTTCGGATGAGTCCAGGTTCACCCTGACCTTTAACGATGGCCGGGCTCGGGTGTGGCGACGTCAAGGGGAGAGGTTCGCTGACGCCACTGTCCAAGAGCATAACCGGTACGGCGGCGGGTCGGTGATGGTGTGGGGTGGCATGAGCCGTGGTACCCGGACCCCCCTGCTCCCCATTGACGGCATCCTGAACGGGGTCCGGTACCGGGACGAGGTTCTGGCGGCCGTGGCACTGCCTGCGCTTGTGGACCTTGGTCAAGGCGCCATCTTCCAGGACGACAATGCACCTGCGCATCGAGCACGCCTTGTGACCGACTTCCTGGAGCAGCATGAAGTCGTCCGTATGGCCTGGCCAGCGTGCTCACCTGACCTGAACCCAATTGAACACCTCTGGGATGTGCTCGGGAGGCGCATCAGGGACAACCACCCCCCACCGGGCACCCTGGCCAGGCTGGTCGACATCCTGCAGATCGAGTGGGCGGCCATCCCTCAGGACACACTCCGTACCCTTGTGGGGTCGATGCATCGGCGCTGTGAAGCATGCATCCAGGCTCGGGGCGGACACACGCGATATTGAAAACAGATTGGCCAAATCTGACACTTTCTGTTTTTTGAAAAGGGGGGGATGTTCCTTTAAATGCATGTGCTGTTCACTAATGGGTCATTGTGCTAATTTCTTTTTCCAAAACAGGTGAGGAAATGATGAAATAAAACATAGAATCAATTCTAAACATTGTCAATTATTTCAACTTAAAATTAGAGAGGAAGGAAGAAGTGGCCCTTAAATTATGATTAGGAGTATATAGTTTTGTCACTTTTGGTGATTGTACTCCATAGACATCCCTATATGTCACATATACAGTATTGTCACTTTTGGTGATTGTACTCCATAGATATCCCTACATGTTTACATATACAGTATTGTCACTTTTGGTGATTGTACTCCATAGACATCCCCACATGTTACATATACAGTATTGTCACTTTTGGTGATTGTACTCCATAGACATCCCTACATGTCACATATACAGTATTGTCACTTTGGTGATTGTATTCCATAGACATCCCTACATGTCACATATACAGTATTGTCACTTTTGGTGATTGTACTCCATAGACATCCCTACATATCATATACAGTTTTCACTTTTGGTGATTGTACTCCATAGACATCCCTACATGTCACATATACAGTATTGTCACTTTGGTGATTGTACTCCATAGACGTCCCTACATGTCACATATACAGTATGTCACTTTTGGTGATTGTACTCATAGACATCCTACATGTCCATATACAGTATGTCCAAATGCAGCAAGTTTGTGTTCCAGGGTGCTGCTTACTATCAGTTTATTTCTTTGTCCAGCCTCTCCATTCCTCTTTTGCACTTGTAGACAGCAAGTTGAGTTTTTGGTACTGTCTGTCTAATGTAAGGTCTATCTATGATTGTTTTGTAATCTTGTAGATGTCTGTTTAAAGTTTAAAGTCTATCTATGATTGTTTTGTAATCTTGTAGATGTCTATTTAAAGTCTATCTATGATTGTTTTGTAATCTTGTAGATGTCTGTTTAAAGTTTATCTATGATTGTTTTGTAATCTTGTAGATGTCTGTTTAAAGTTTATCTATGATTGTTTTGTAGTCTTGTAGATGTCTGTTTAAAGTTTAAAGTCTATCTATGATTGTTTTGTAATCTTGTAGATGTCTGTTTAAAGTCTATCTATGATTGTTTTGTAGTCTTGTAGATGTCTGTTTAAAGTCTATCTATGATTGTTTTGTAATCTTGTAGATGTCTGTTTAAAGTCTATCTATGATTGTTTTGTAATCTTGTAGATGTCTGTTTAAAGTCTATGATTGTTTTGTAATCTTGTAGATGTCTGTTTAAAGTCTATGATTGTTTTGTAATCTTGTAGATGTCTGTTTAAAGTCTATCTGTGATTGTTATGTAATCTTGTAGATGTCTATTTAAAGTCTATCTGTGATTGTTATGTAATCTTGTAGATGTCTGTTTAAAGTCTATCTGTGATTGTTTTGTAGTCTTGTAGATGTCTGTTTAAAGTTTATCTATGATTGTTTTGTAATCTTGCAGATGTCTGTTTAAAGTCTATCTGTGATTGTTTAGTGATCTTGTAGATGTTTGTTTAAGGTCTATCTATGATTGTTTAGTGATCTTGTAGATGTTTGTTTAAGGTCTATCTATGATTGTTTAGTGATCTTGTAGATGTTTGTTTAAGGTCTATCTATGATTGTTTAGTGATCTTGTAGATGTCTGTTTACTTTAAGGTCTATCTGTGTCTGTTTGATAATCTTGTAGATGTTTGTTTAAGGTCTATCTGTGATTGTTTCATAATCTGGTAGAGGTCTGTTTAATTTAAGGTCTGTGAATATTTTGTAGCATGACAGACCTGTTACCAAGCAATGTTGTAATGTATAAAATGATTTTCTCTCCTAAAGTTCTTAGTAATCTTATCTTTTGATTCACATGATAATGTAGCTTAGCTTAAAGCAAAAAGCAGTATAAAATTTTTCTCTGGAAAAAGTTGTTTTAATTTTAAACCACTGTCCATTTTCAGTGGTAAACCTTTAGACACTAAGTCATACATGTCTATATATACAGATATATATTTGAGCATCACCAAGTCCAGAAGTGTCTTACCTCTGGCTCTATACAAGGACTGCTGCGCTCTTTGCCCATGTGTTTCTTCCTGGGTCAGAACCTTCACTGTGCTCGTTCCAGTCGGTGTCCTGTTCCGTGGGACATGGGTACCAGCACATCGGGCTCTATACGAGGACTGCGGCGCTCTTTGCCCATGTGTTTCTTCCGTGGTCAGAACCTTCGATGTCCTCGTTCTAGTCAGTGTCTTGTTCCGTGGGACATGGGTACCAGCACGTCTGCTCTTCCAGCCTTCAAAGTCCTGTAGTAGTAATAAAAAAAACATCTTTTTAACTGAAACAAAACAATGCATTAAATCAAAGCATACACACAGAGGCACCAAAGTGGTCTAACTGAAGGAGAGAAAAACAGGCAGAGATCTGGGAAGGCAACTGTAGGTCCTCTCCCCCCAGTGGGATTGAGGGACAACACACCTGTGGGGTCAGGATTATCATTATTACTGTTTAAAACCCAGTCAACTACACAGAGCTATATCAGGACTACACCCCTGTGGGGTCAGGATTATCATTATTCCTGTGTAAAGCCCAGTCACCTGCACACACCTATATCAGAACTACACCCCTTGGGGTCAGGATTATCATTATTACTGTTTAAAACCCAGACAACTGCACACAGCTATACCAGGACAACATCCCTGTGGGGTCAGGATTATCATTATTACTGTTTAAAACCCAGACAACTGCACATAGCTATATCAGGACAACATCCCTGTGGGGTCAGGATTATCATTATTACTGTTTAAAACCCAGACAACTGCACATAGCTATACCAGGACAACATCCCTGTGGGGTCAGGATTATCATTATTACTGTGTAAAGCCCAGTCAACTGCACACACCTATATCAGAACTACACCCCTGTGGGGTCAGGATTATCATTGTTACTGTTTAAAACCCAGTCAACTGCACACAGCTATATCAGAACTACACCCCTGTGGGGTCAGGATTATCACTATTACTGTTTAAAACCCAGTCAACTGCACACAGCTATATCAGAACTACACCCCTGTGGGGTCAGGATTATCATTATTACTGTTTAAAACCCAGTCACCTGCACACAGCCTTATCAGGACAACATCTAGATGATGAATTATTTACAAGATCAGTCACTGGAAACCCATTAATATGAATATGTGAAGAAAAACTTTTTCTTCTTGTTGCTGAGATTTTCCAATATAAATGTATTTCATACTGTAAATATAAAAATATCATGACACAGATGGCAGTCTTGTTGTTGTTGAGATTTTCCATATAAAAACGTCACACCTGAGGTCAGCATTTCATACTGTAAATATACAAATATGACACAGATGGCGGTCTTCTTCTTGTTCAGATTTTCCATATAAAAACATCACACCTGAGGTAAGTATTTCATACTGTAATTATAAAAATATCATGACACAGATGGCAGACTGTCAAACCAACACCAACAGACAAGGCAAGGTAAATGATGTAGTGTACAAAATATGTCAAACCAACACCAACAGACAAGGCAAGGTAAATGAGGTAGTGTACAAAATATGTCAAATCAACACCAACAGACAAGGCAAGGTAAATGATGTAATGTACAAAATATGTCAAATCAACACCAACAGACAAGGCAAGGTATATGATGTAGTGTACAAAATATGTCAAATCAACACCAACAGACAAGGCAAGGTAAATGATGTAATGTACAAAATATGTCAAATCAACACCAACAGACAAGGCAAGGTAAATGATGTGTACAAAACACCTCAAACCAACACCAACAGACAAGGCAAGGTAAATGATGTAGTGTACAAAATATGTCCAATCAACACCAACAGACAAGGCAAGGTAAATGATGTAGTGTACAAAATATGTCAAATCAACAGACAAGGCAAGGTAAATGAGGTAGTGTACAAAATATGTCAAATCAACACCAACAGACAAGGCAAGGTAAATGATGTAGTGTACAAAATATGTCAAACCAACACCAACAGACAAGGCAAGGTAAATGAGGTAGTGTACAAAATATGTCAAATCAACACCAACAGACAAGGCAAGGTAAATGATGTAGTGTACAAAATATGTCAAACCAACATCAACAGACAAGCCAAGGTAAATGATGTAGTGTACAAAATATGTCAAATCAACAGACAAGGCAAGGTAAATGAGGTAGTGTACAAAATATGTCAAATCAACACCAACAGACAAGGCAAGGTAAATGATGTAGTGTACAAAATATGTCAAATCAACAGACAAGACAAGGTAAATGATGTAGTGTACAAAATATGTCAAACCAACACCAACAGACAAGGCAAGGTAAATGATGTAGTGTACAAAATATGTCAAACCAACATCAACAGACAAGGCAAGGTAAATGATGTAGTGTACAAAATATGTCAAATCAACAGACAAGGCAAGGTAAATGATGTAGTGTACAAAATATGTCAAACCAACATCAACAGACAAGGCAAGGTAAATGATGTAGTGTACAAAATATGTCAAACCAACACCAACAGACAAGGCAAGGTAAATGATGTAATGTACAAAATATGTCAAATCAACACCAACAGACAAGGCAAGGTAAATGATGTAGTGTACAAAACACCTCAAACCAACACCAACAGACAAGGCAAGGTAAATGATGTAGTGTACAAAATATGTCCAATCAACACCAACAGACAAGGCAAGGTAAATGATGTAGTGTACAAAATATGTCCAATCAACACCAACAGACAAGGCAAGGTAAATGATGTAGTGTACAAAATATGTCCAATCAACACCAACAGACAAGGCAAGGTAAATGATGTAGTGTACAAAATATGTCAAATCAACAGACAAGGCAAGGTAAATGAGGTAGTGTACAAAATATGTCAAATCAACACCAACAGACAAGGCAAGGTAAATGATGTAGTGTACAAAATATGTCAAACCAACACCAACAGACAAGGCAAGGTAAATGAGGTAGTGTACAAAATATGTCAAATCAACACCAACAGACAAGGCAAGGTAAATGATGTAGTGTACAAAATATGTCAAATCAACAGACAAGACAAGGTAAATGATGTAGTGTACAAAATATGTCAAACCAACACCAACAGACAAGGCAAGGTAAATGATGTAGTGTACAAAATAAGCTACGCACAAAAAGTTAAGGATCACTTGCACAAAAATTCATAACTTTCAAAATAAGAAAGCCAATGCGTTGAAGTTTGGCAAACATTTAATTCCATGCTTTAGTGATAACGATACACAATTGCCTTCAATTTCGAGCAATCGTTTGGTGTGTACATTTGATCAAAGTGGGTACGTATCGAAATTTGATTTCCCAAAGTCATTGAAATCACAAGACAGGGCATTCTGATGCTCCCAAAAGTTCAGTAATGCGTGTAACCGCCATGGCTGTTCTGGCACTCGACGCAGCGAGTCCTCATCGAGTTGACCAGGTTGGTGAAGATCCTCTGTGGAAGCGCCTGCCACTCAGCCTGCAGCATCTGGTAGAGGTGTTGGGCATCTCTGGGAGGGGGGTGGTTGCTCCTCACTTTGCGATCCAGCTCATCCCAGAGGTTCTCAATCGGGTTGAGATCGAGACTGCATGCTGGCCACTCCATTCTGTTGATTCCAGACTGCTGCAGGAAGTCGTTGACCACCCTTGCCCTGTGGGGGCGAGCGTTGTCATCCTGGTAGACAGCCGTCGGTCCCATCTGCTGCAGTGTAGTCACAGCCAGCGGTCGAAGGATCTCATCCCGGTATCGGAGGCCAGTCAGGTTACCCTGTACATGATACAAGGGTGTTCTGTGGTGAAGGCTGAAGGCCCCCCAGACCATTACAGAACCTCCACCAAAGGCCACCTTTTCTTGGACAGTGGTGTCAATAAAGCGTTGCCCTGGGCGCCTCCAGACCCTCAGTCGGCCGTCGTTGTGGTTCATGGTGAAGCGTGATTCATCACTGAACAGGACCTGGGACCATTGCTGACGTGTCCACCTCACGTGACGTCTGCAGAAGGCGCGGCGTGCTGCCCTATGGGCTGGAGTTAAGCGTGGCCGTACAGCTGGGCGACGAGAACGGAGGTTAAACCCATGAAGGCGGTTCCGTATGGTCTGCTGGCTGATGTTGATGTTAGTAGCCACCCTCAGCTGCCTTCGAATGATGCTGGAAGAGGCTGTTCTTGTCTGCAGGGCTTGTCGTTCAATGAGACGATCTTCACGTGGGTTTGTCTTCTTCGGTCGACCAGATCTGCGTCTTTCATGGACCCTCCCAGTGGCTGTGAAGCGTTGAATCAGTCTGACAATGACCGAGATGGACACCTGAAGTCGCCTGGCCACTTCTCGCTTGGGAACACCATCTTGGAACCATGCAACAGCTCGTCCCCTCTCAAACTCGCTCAATTTTCGTCGTGGAGGCATTGTCAGATCAGGCCTACTACTGGTGGAATGTCTTCTTATAAAGCCAAGCAAGAGACAGCATCTCACACATAAACAGCAGTGCTTGCACGTGCATAATGGTTTTTCCATCTGGCTTGTGCAATGTGTTCAGGCAGAACGGTCCAAAACAAGGTCCTTTTTCGCAAGTTTCCGCTTTTCCGTTTGCGGCCAAGCTCAGTAGTAGAGAATCCCGTGCAATTTTCGCACTAACACAACATCGCCCACTTACAGCTGAACAAGAATTCATAACAATTTGGCTGGACTGAGAAATAAATAACAGTAGTGAACTGAGTTTATTACGCACCTGTTTTCTCATAGTGATCCTTAACTTTTTGTGCGTAGTGTATGTCAAACCAACACCAACAGACAAGGCAAGGTAAATGATGTAGTGTACAAAATATGTCAAACCAACACCAACAGACAAGGCAAGGTAAATGATGTAGTGTACAAAATATGTCAAACCAACACCAACAGACAAGGCAAGGTAAATGATGTAGTGTACAAAATATGTCAAATCAACAGACAAGGCAAGGTAAATGATGTAGTGTACAAAATATGTCAAACCAACATCAACAGACAAGGCAAGGTAAATGATGTAGTGTACAAAATATGTCAAATCAACACCAACAGACAAGGCAAGGTAAATGATGTAGTGTACAAAATATGTCAAACCAACACCAACAGACAAGGCAAGGTAAATGATGTAGTGTACAAAATACACTGACTGACCTGTACTTCCATGTGACGAAACCTGCATTGAGGTTTGTTGCAAACCCCAGCTCTCCAGAATGTGCACGTGACCTGGCTGCCACGGGCCGCCTGGCAATGACGGAACTTGCACAGTGAACCCTGCAGACATATATACACCACTACTTACAGCTGTTTATTTTACACGAACAGATACTGTGTTAGTGTGTTTACACTGATTTACAGTGTCAACTAATGTGTTAGTGTGTTTACACTGATTTACAGTGACAACTAATGTGTTAGTGTGTTTACACTGATTTACAGTGACAACTAATGTGTTAGTGTGTTTACACTGATTTACAGTGACAACTACTGTGTTAGTGTGTTTGCACTGATTTTCTTACAGCCATTTACAGTGACAACTAATGTGTTAGTGTGTTTACATTGACTTTCTTACAGCCATTTACAGTGACAACTACTGTGTTAGTGTGTTTACACTGACTTTCTTACAGCCATTTACAGTGACAACTAATGTGTTAGTGTGTTTACACTGACTTTCTTACAGCCATTTACAGTGACAACTACTGTGTTAGTGTGTTTACACTGACTTTCTTACAGCCATTTACAGTGACAACTACTGTGTTAGTGTGTTTACACTGACTTTCTTACCGCCATTTACAGTGACAACTACTGTGTTAGTGTGTTTACACTGACTTTCTTACAGCCATTTACAGTGACAACTGCTGTGTTAGTGTGTTTACAATGACTTTCTTACAGCCATTTACAGTGACAACTACTGTGTTAGTGTGTTTACACTGACTTTCTTACAGCCATTTACAGTGACAACTACTGTGTTAGTGTGTTTACACTGACTTTCTTACAGCCATTTACAGTGACAACTAATGTGTTAGTGTGTTTACACTGACTTTCTTACAGCCATTTACAGTGACAACTACTGTGTTAGTGTGTTTACACTGACTTTCTTACAGCCATTTACAGTGACAACTACTGTGTTAGTGTGTTTACACTGACTTTCTTACAGCCATTTACAGTGACAACTGATGTGTTAGTGTGTCTAACACTGTTACCTGACCCAACAGTTAACAACAAGCTTATACATCTTTAACTCTTTTTGACCCAACAGTTAACAACAAGCTTATACATCTTTAACTCTTTCTGACCCAACAGTTAACAAGCTTATACATCTTTAACTCTTTCTGACCCAACAGTTAACAACAAGCTTATACATCTTTAATTTAACTCTTTCTGACTCAACAGTTAACAACAAGCTTATACATCTTTAACTCTTTCTGACCCAACAGTTAACAACAAGCTTATACATCTTTAACTCTTTCTGACCCAACAGTTAACAACAAGCTTATACATCTTTAACTCTTTCTGACCCAACAGTTAACAACAAGCTTATACATCTTTAACTCTTTCTGACCTAACAGTTAACAACAAGCTTATACATCTTTAACTCTTTCTGACTCAACAGATAACAACAAGCTTATAGTAATACATCTAACTCTTTGTGACTCAACAGTTAACAACAAGCTTACACATCTTTAACTCTTTGTGACTCAACAGTTAACAACAAGCTTACACATCTTTAACTCTTTGTGACTCAATTTAACTCTTTCTGACCCAACATTTAGCAACAAGCAGGTGCATCTTTAACTCTTTCTGACCTAACAGAACAAGCTCATACATCTGTAATTCTTTCTGACTCAACAGTTAACAATAATCTGGTAGATCTTTAACTCTTTCTGACTCCACAGTTAATGACAAGCTGGTACATCTTTAACTCTTTCTGAGCCAGCAGTCAGCAACAAGCTGGTACATCTTTAACACTTTCAGACCCAACAGAGTGCAACAAGCTGGTAATTTTTAACTCTTTCTGACCCAACAGTTAACAACAAGCGGGTACATCTTTAACTCTTTCTGGCCCAAAACAGATAAGCTGGTACATCTTTAACTCTTTCGGACCCAAAACAATTAACAAGCGGGTACATCAGTAACTCTTTCTGACCCAACAGTTAGCAACAAGCTGGTACATCTTTATTTCTGACCGAACAATTAGCAACAAACTGGTACGTCTTTAACTCTTTCCGTGCCGATCGACGATATATCGTCGATATAGGTGGCTGCAGTTGTGCCAGGCAACGATATATCGTTGATATAACTTTGTGTGCTTCATTTAGTTTCCGATGATAGCCGATCGACTTTTTACTGTAGCCACACGACCGATAACTCTTGTAGTTTCCGTCGCTTCTGCCCTGAGCAGTTCTTGTGTGTTTACGTTTGTTTTGACCGTGTTTTTCGGATCTTTTTCAACAAAACAATGGAGGTACGTCGGGCGTTGCCAGTGAACGTTTTAGACAAAAATGTGCACAGAACAGTGACTAACTGGAATATTTTCAAGCTGTAAAAAGCATTCATATCACAACTGGATGTGCCTTTTGGAGTATTCATCTGATTTTGTAAGGGAATCTGCACAGACGATAGGCAGTCTGATTTGTATGAAAAATGTGCATGACTTTTTTTTTTTTTTTTTGTCCTCATTTTATAACCCATATAATCCTAATTTACAACTCCAATATTGTTGTTTTCCATGCATATCCTTATTGCCTGTCCTCTTACCTTTCTTTTGATATCTAACATGACTAACTTATGTGAATAATCACATGCACAGTGACCTCAGATATAAACACACCCTAAACAATTTTCAGTCACGCGAAAATGGTCTGGCACAAACGTGGAAAACCCTCTGGCACTCAATGAGTTAACTCTTTCTGACCCAACAGTTAGCAACAAGCTCGTACATCTTTAACTCTTTTGGACACAACAGTTAACAACAAGTGGGTACATCTTTATTTCTGACCGAACAGTTAACAAGCTGGTAAATCTTTAACTCTAATGGAACTGTTAGCAAAAAGCTGGTACATCTTTAACTCTTTCTAACCCAACAGTTAGCAACAAGCTGGTACATCTTTAACTCTAATGGAACTGTTAGCAACAAGCTGGTACATTTTAAACTCTTTCTAACCCAACAGTTAGCAACAAGCTGGTACATCTTTAACTCTAATGGAACTGTTAGCAACAAGCTGGTACATCATTAACTCTTTCTAACCCAACAATTAGCAACAAGCTGGTACATCTTTAACTCTTTCTAACCCAACAGTTAACAAGCTGGTACATCTTACTCTTTCTAACCCATCAGTCAGCATGCTTGTGTGTGTGTGTGTGTGTGTGTGTGTGTGTGTGTGTGTATGTGCGTGTATACATGTATGTGAATACCTGTTGTATGTGCATACATGAAGTAATAAGTTCATCAACAGTATGCCTCTACTTACCTTGGTGCAGAAAGAAGTCATGTAATAATAGCAGTCCGTATTGAACGACATGGTGATCTGACTGTGCTGGTGACAACGTATAATGGTAAGCTGACCGTGCTGGTGACGACAGAGAACAATGGTGAGCTGACCGTGCTGGTGAGGATAGAGTACAACGGTGATCTGACCGTGCTGGTGACGACAGAGTACAACGGTGATCTGACCGTGCTGGTGACGACAGAGTACAACGGTGATCTGACCGTGCTGGTGATGATAGAGTACAACGGTGTTCTGACCGTGCTGGTGACGACAGAGTACAACGGTGTGTTGACAGTACTTGTGACGTAGAGAACAATGGCAAGCTGACCGTGCTGGTGACGACAGAGTACAATGGTGTGTTGACAGTACTTGTGACGATAGAGAACAATGGCAAGCTGACGGTACTTGTGACAACAGAGAACAATCTGGAGAGGTGATGATAAAAAAAAAAGTGTTGAAACAGACTGGAAGGCCACTGACATAAACTGGACAACAGCTGTGCACTAGGTAATGGGGAGGACTTGACATCACTGTCACTACAACATCAATGTCTACAATAACTGTTTGATACCTACACCTGTAGACTACAACATCAATGTCTACTTAACTGTTTGATACCTACACCTGTAGCTTTGTAATGGGTAATTTCACAAGCACATCAACATCCACTATAACTATCATTAACTGTCTCCTGTCTACATCACTACATTAATGACTATCATCATTTCCCATGTCTAAACCTAAGATCTGGCTCTGAGTTTTGTATGTTTGTTTCTATTACTTTGTTTTTAACTGCTAAATGTCCATGTTTCAACTACTTCAATGACAACTCTTATCACAGATGTTAGATGTACATTTTCACTCACAGCCAGTGTTAACATGACAACTCTTATCACAGATGTTAGATGTACATTTTCACTCACAGCCAGATGATACAGCCTGTGTTAACATGACAACTCTTATCACAGAAGTGATGCTTGTCCTCCCCACTTGTACTATAATTATGATATGACTGATCAGTGACAGCTTCATCAACACAAAACACTATTCACACAACTATATAGAAATCATATCAATGACAAAATATATTATGCACAGACAATCCATTCAATGATTCAATTCATAGAAGACCTAGATCACTATGGTCCATATCAATGACAAAATATATATACACAGACTATCCATTCAATAATTCATAGAACAGATAGATCACTATGATCCATATCAATGACAAAAATATATTATACACAGACTATCCATTCAATGATTCATAGAACAGATAGATCACTATGATCCATATCAATGACAAAATATATCATACACAGACTATCCATTCAATGATTCATAGAACAGATAGATCACTATGGTCCACATACATGACATTTTTCTCTCTTGTTAAAGGTTATTTATCAAAACTGAATTCTGTATATTAGTGGTAAAGACATTTTACACAAAAATATATACAATGCATCAACTCAAAATGAAATACAGCAACATATATTTTTCAAACATATAATGTATCCTTCCACTGGCAACATCTATTTTTCAAACATATAGAATTGTGTATCTTTCCACTGTAACCAATCTATTTTTCAAACATATAGAATTGTGCATCTTTCCACTGGTGACATCTATTTTTCAAGCATATAGAATTGTGTATTCTTCCACTGGCAACATCTATTTTTCAAACATATAGAATTGTGTATCTTTCCACTGGTAACATCTGTTTTTCAAACATATAGAATTGTGTATCCTTCACTGGTAACATCTGTTTTTCAAACATATAGAATTGTGAATCTTCCCACCTTTTATCCTTAAACCCTTTGACTCCTGCACCCTATCCACAACTTCAAACCTTAACCCTTTGATTCCCTCACCCTATCCACCTACAAGAAGCTAGTGGACAGGTTTAAGAAGAAATCAAAGAGTTAAGTTTTTGATTAGTTAGCTTGGTTGACAATGCAGGATGCTGAGGGACAGGGTGGGGAGTCAAAGGGTTAATGATATACTTATGTTGTTACAGTTGTCTAACTTATATTCCACGTTGACAAATAAGAACAAGACACTCAGTCAATAACAATGTACATGTTGTGTTACAGTTGTCTAACTTATATTCCACGTTGACAAATAAGAACAAGACACTCAGTCAATAACAATGTACATGTTGTGTTACAGTTGTCTAACTTATATTCCACATTGACAAATAAGAACAAGACAGTCAATAACAATGTACATGTTGTGTTACAGTTGTCTAACTTATATTCCATGTTGACAAATAAGAACAAGACACTCAGTCAATAACAATGTACATGTTGTGTTACAGTTGCCTAACTTATATTCCATGTTGACAAATAAGAACAAGACACTCAGTCAATAACAATGTACATGTTGTGTTACAGTTGTCTAACTTATATTCCATGTTGACAAATAAGAACAAGACACTCAGTCAATAACAATGTACATGTTGTGTTACAGTTGTCTAACTTATATTCCACGTTGACAAATAAGAACAAGACACTCAGTCAATAACAATGTACATGTTGTGTTACAGTTGTCTAACTTATATTCCATGTTGACAAATAAGAACAAGAGACTCAATCAATAATAATGTACATTCAATATTAGGTACAATTACAAGATTTTTGTTTCTTTCGTTAATTCCACTGACTTGTTTTGTACATCATCTCTTTTCTGTCTTTCTTCTTTTTTTTTTTTTCTTTTTTTTTGTTTGTTTTCTTCATTTTTCTTTTCATTCTTTCTTTTTCTTTTTTTTCTTTTTGTTTCTTTTTTGTTTCTTTTGCTCTTGTTCTCTTTTTTGTTCTCTTTTTTTTCCCTTTTTTTTTCTTTTCTTTTTTTCAATCATTTTCTTCAGCTCTCTTTGATTTTTCCTTAATTAAAGTTCACACCAGCTCTCCTCCCCTTGGTCCAGCTCCAGTCAAGAGGATGGGAAAGAGGAGGGGAATGGAAGAAGGGGTGGGGGGGGGATGTCAAGATTTACAGGGATAGCAGGAGAGTGAATATAATCATTCCCTTCCTGACTCTTTCTATATTAGTTGTGACTGTGTTTTTCTTTGTCAGCTTAGTGGTATTGCCAGCTGTTTCAACTGTTTGGCTTATTTGTTGTTCATGGGTTGGAAACTAACATGCAAATTGTTCCATGATAACATTGATGGATTTATTGTGTAAAGATAAAACTGGCCGATTTATTGTCTTCTGACTGCAAATGATGGACCAAAATACAAGCTATCTGAAGATAAATTGGCTTTTTTTTTTTTTTTTTGGTCTGTTGACTGGAATATTTTCACTCAAAACAATGCCATTTCAAAAACGATTGACACATTTTATTGTCCTTTGGCTGAAATTCAAACAAATTGGCTAATCATATTGTCTTTAGCGTAAAAACCATGGACTCTGAAGATAAAATTGGCTCCATTCATGTCCGTTAGCTTTCCTGAAATGATTACCCACAAAACATGTTATTTCACAATCAAACTGGCTCATTTTATTGTTCTTTGGCTGGAATTCAAAATCAAACTGGCCAATCTCACTGTTTTTGACTAGAAATCATGGACTAGAATATATGCTGTTTGAAGATGAAACTGACTCCATTTACTCTCATTTGGCTAGAAAATGATCCCCCAAAATACATTCTACTGCAAAATGAAACTGGCTCATTATATTGTTCCTTTGGCTGGAAACCATGGACCAAAATACATGCTGTTTGAAGCTAGAATTATTCCTCTCCCCTACTACAGAGTGGCCCAGAGAAATTATCCAGTCTGTTAGATGTGGAACCGGACTGGGTGTGGGTGGGGTAACAGGGGGTGGGGGCGGGATGGGACATGGAAGCTGCTTGGACTGAAGACGAGGCCTGGAAACTGTAAGGGATCTGCGCTGGCTCAGGTGTAGCTGATGGCATGGCATCATCTCCTTCACCTCACCTAGTCCTAACATCTTCCCAGTTTTCTACCTGCAAACAACAGACACAGAATGAAGCATTGACTGAAAACTGTCTCCACTCATCACACTTTCCCCAAGCCTAAAATGCATCTATGCATGTACCCAATTAGCAATCCGAAAAGTATGTAAGCTTCATAGAACACAAACACGTGAATGGATCAGCAAGAGAAAATGATAGAAAGCAAAGGGAACAAGACAGAAACAAAGAGAATAACAGAAAACAGTATAATTTCTAGCACAGAATTTCCAGAAGGTGGGGGAATGTCATTTATACTGAAAGAACCCCAAATCACTACAGGGGCAAAAACATTCAAATATCTTATAACAATACAAGGGGCAAATATATAAATAAAGATTTCTTAGAACCATAAATTGGCCAAATACTTGCAACAGGAAACAGTAGCTAAACAACACACTCCAGCAAATACAATAATGACATGTTTATAATCTTTCACTCTCAATCCATCCACGCACACACACACACACACACACACACAAACAAACATGCACTCTCATATTCATAGACACACATCACCATACAAATGAATATAATTATGATACATTATCTTGCACACACTTTCTACAGCTCTCTATTTCACGTACAATACTGTCAACAAATACACAAAAAATGTAAATATTTTGATACTTTACCTTAATGCAGATGTAGCTACTGGCATGGCATGGTCCTTCATCTCCCTAGTCCTAAAGTCTTCCCACTTTTTTATCTGAAAAGAAAAATACAGAATGAAAACATTAAGATGACAGAGTCCACTGTATCCTAGTAGTACTGTAGACACTGTGAACCACTTCAACCCAACAGAATCAAGTCAAAATGAGTGTAGTGATTATCAGGACAACACTATCAATGGTTTACTGTCATCATTCCCTCATCCCTCCATCACATGATTAGCACACCACTCTAACAATATACACAATACTCTGGTGAAGAAGCAAGTACTATTAGCTACTCCAAACAGCGTGCGTCAAGGGGAAAGTCGGCAGATTTGACCTACTTTTTGGTGTTTTTCAACTCGTCGTATCTTGCGACGTGTGAAAGAAAATGTAATAAAATCTACTGCAATAAAAAGATTGGTGTTTCGTTGTTTGAATCATGTACTTGTTTAGACTAATACTCATTTTTTTATATGTTTTATTACATGTTCATTCGCCCTACCCTAGCGAGTTCTGGCCAGCTGTCTTGACGTAACGCCAATTGCCTTTGTTTACACTACCCTTACTTACTGCTCTGTCGCATCACGTGAGTGGTTAGATCTAAAAAGATCGCCCAATGAAATGAAAGAAGACATCCAGAGCCTTATTTCATGCCCATTTCGTCACGATCCATGCTGTCAATGTGTAAAAATTCAAGCAATAAAATGTTCAAAATAGAATTTCTACTGTAAAGACCTGATTGCCCACGCTCATAATACATCAGTTTGTAGATCTGACTTCCCTCTACAATATTTGTCCAAAATGTTTCATTATCACTTCCACGCGAAGCGGCAAGCGATCAAAAAGACCGAAGTGTACCGCTCGTCGCGAACATTGTTAGCCCCATGGCCGACGCGCACACTGAATTGTCGGTCACCAGTAGTGACCGAAATGTGACACCGACTGCTTCAGTATCGCAGTCAGGTCAACTGTTCGCGCATGTTGGTAAGTTAATTCTTTATTGTTTTTGATTTTATTAATATTTTGTTGTTCTGTGAACTTTTTATGAGCCGACGCTGTTTGTTTGAAACAAGATGGTGTGGAATCGTGCCAACAACACAAACTCGACGTTGTGGGCTGGTCCGAAAAATGACTGACTTATTTAAATTTATTGGTGCTAACTCACCTTCATGATAAAAGTATTACGAGAAAGAGACTTTTCACTTATTTCATTCATGTATTTAGTAAAGAAAAGCATTCATTTCAAGGATTGAAGGGTTTTTATTTGGTCACGTGACCTGAGCTTGTGCAGTACTTTCGGTTTCACAATTCTTCCAATGTGGTCGCAATTAATCATCAGATGAATCAGTTAAGCTTCAGCAAAACAAAACTATAGGTCTACGTATATAATTAGATCTATACTCACATTTTGTTCAGAATTTCTTACAATTATATGAATGTGCACTGTGAAATAAATGTGTAATCACAAAATTTGTTGCCAGTAAATGAATAACAAACTGAACACATTCTCTTATTGATTCAACTTGTAAGCTGAAAATTTAGCGATGTGACAATACTGGACAATTACTGAATTTGTCTGCAAACTGGTTGACATAGAAACATGACTTAGAGAACAATAACAACAGGAAATGTGGCTGTTTCAGCTGATGAAACCTACAACCGACTGAGGAGAAGCTTTCTGCCTGGAAGGGAAAACCACCATTGTTGCCAGCTGTACGCGTGACTAACCGTCTCCTGCTGCAGTTAAGAGGACTTCAGTTGGAAGGAAAGAAGTATTCAAAACAGGACTGCAATTCTGCCTCTAGGATTACATGGGTTGTCAGCAAATAAAAAAAGGCTGTCTAAAACGTGACAGGATTTTTGGATGATCTCAGGCTAGTTCTTCAACACCATCTCCTCACAGAAAGACCTATCCCTTCTGCAGACTGTCCTGTGGCTGCCTGTTCTGCTACTGCAACTCATCCTGAAGGAGATATATCTGCTGCTGACATGAATGAAAACACTGTTGAAGCAGCCCTATTTCAGTTCACCAAGCAGGGCCAGTGGATGGCTGTTTATTTTGTAGAAATATTCTATATTGGACAGGTGTTGGAGTTAAAGGAGAATGGCAGCTGGGCATCAGTCCGGTACCTGAACAGGTCAGGGGTCACACGGACTGTTTCTGCTGGCCTTCACGGGAGGATATTTTTGCAAACACACATGCTGAAGATGTTTTCTACTGGGACTTTGTCTTCCAGTTAGCAATGATGGTCAAATTTGGCGAGCAGATGATGTGGAGGAAATCGCCGCTGGATACACAAGTGTCATCCGTCTACTGCGAGTAAGCAAATTGCCACAAAGCAAGCGGTATGGCTGACATATGTGCAACCATCCATGTTATTGCAAATGCACCAAGTATCACTTGTTGATTCCTGGGATTCTTACCTGTTAATTGCAAGTGACAGATCTCAGCTAGTTACCGTATATCACACTTTGTCAGTTAAGACTCAGACTAGTTATTATTTCAGAGCACAGTGGCCAGAACTTGTTGTCTAGTCTGCTCACATTTATTCTGTTTCAGTGAATTCCCAAGTACAAAACAAAAATGTTACTTAGTTGAAGCTACAGTAAGTCCACCTGAGACTGTGGTTTATCCATCTAAAGTGCAGTGGCTACAACAGCGTCACCTTGCCATGTTGTGATGAATCCTGTGTACTGTTAATGGAAATTTTGGGGCTTTTTAGTCCACACACATTCATTACATGGATGATCTGTGGACAGGAACAATGACAGCCATGCTACATGTAATTGTGATATTGATCATCTGCTGCTTTAGATATTGACAGGCACTTGAAATCAAAACACTATCCAGATGGGTGACTGAGTTTTGCGATTTGTGAGTATTAAGAAAATTATTAACCCTTTGACTCCCGACTTCCTCACCCTATTAACCAACTTCTTGTAGGAAGCTGGTGGATGGAGTGAGGAATTCAAAGGGTTAAGTTTTTGATTTGATATCTTTGGTGACGATACAGAATGCTAGTGGGTAGGGTGAGGGAGTCAAAGGGTTAATCAATGTCAAATAAATGTGAATTATTTTCATTTTTACAGTTTTGAAAGTGTGCTGGTTGAGTGTCTTTTTTTGCTGAATCCAGTGATACCAAAAGCATTTTTCTAGCTCAATGGAAAGCAAAGTTATGAAAATGTGTCTCCGGCATGCTTTCGTGTTAAATACTTTGTATCAGTTGGGCAATGGTAAAAACCCTGATAAAGTGATATTTCTGCCAAATTCTGGTTTTTTATAGCAAATTTTATCACTTTCCCTGTATAAGAACTACCTGAAAAAAATCAAACATCATCTATGCATCAGGAATGTCAAGAAAAATGCAAAACTGATCAGAAAATACACATCAGTTCTGTTGTATAGCCTGCTGAAAATGACAATTTTGTTGATTTGCGATTTGGCGCAGAAATGCGCGTGAAAATTAAATCTTTAAAAATTTGCAACTTTTTTCCTAATTGAGATACAGAAATGCTGTTGGTATCATTAGAATCACAATAAAAAGATCTGTTTATTGTAATAGTTTAAAAAATCTATAGGTAAATCTCAAAATCTGTTTGGAGTAGCTACTAACAATATACACAATATTCTGGTGAAGAAGCAAGTACTATACAATCCATGCTATAGCAAATCTTTTTTCCCAAACTGACCACATGATTATGTAACTGCATACAACCATCTTCAAAAAGTGGCTTTACTGTAATAACTTGGGTCTAAAATCATGAAAAGAAAAAAAAACTCTCCAAAGATCACCAAAAAAAAAAGTAGGCTAATAACTACTAATAAGCCTATCATAACAAACACTGAAACAGCATCAAACTCTGACCACATCAGGTAGACTGCCAGTACATTGTAGTAATTATCTTGGCATAACAAACTTCAAATACACCAAGACTCAGACACTAAGAAGTGTGTATGACCATGTCTTTCCTCATTGTACACATATGTAATATGTATACTTTTTCATGATCTCTTCCATTTAAGTGTTACATTTGAATATTTACACACAAACACAAATCCTGCATTACAATTTTTTAGCTACAGCATTCTGATACTTTTGCCATAGGCAAACGTGAATTCTACTGAAGCAATTATATTTTTAACAAAAGGTTGCAGAACAAGCTCTTGTCTGATCAGCAACTGATCCTCTGCCATTGTGCAGTCATGAAAAGAACTGCTGTGGTTATACATTTACTGAACAATTTTGCATCAAACAGTAGTAATATATCCAAATATAACTAAACAGCACATTGCAGCAAACCACACAGTAGTGACATGTTTAAATTATTTCACTCCCAATCCACACACCATGCACAAAAACACACACACGACCGTACATTCTCTCGCACTCTTTCTAACGCGCGCTCTTTCACATACCCAGATTCTCTCACATACATAAAATGAAAGTAGTTTAGTACTTTACCTTACTGCCTGTACTGGCTGTCGCAGGTGTCTCCATTTCACTGGTACCACTTCATTTTCTTTTCTTTGAGTCCGTTTGTATTGTTGTACTTATTTCACAACCGCTTCCTCCGTAGCCCCTTTTTCAATTTTTCTACTTTCAAATTGTGTCCTTGTCTTTTTTTTTATTTCTATTTTTTATCTTCACTTCATTTTTTTCATTATCAATATCATCATTTTGGTACTACTATGACTTGATTTGGCAGGTGTCCATGAACTCATTTCCACCTCTCCTTCTTCAGCATCTTTATTTTGACAGTTGCACCTTGCTCAGTTACAATCATTTTGGTTAGAAGATAAACTACACACTGAGGCAATGTAACAGAAATATTACTAATGTGTACTTATACAAATCACAAGCTTTCTTAAGTTTCTGGAAGATTTACACTGAAAAAGAAGAATGCGTGGGAGGCAAGTTATGAATTTAGGATATTTATCCATTTTATATTCTGCTAACTCGATTCTTTTCAGGCAAACTACTTCTGCATTTCTAATATTTGCAATACAGTATCACTATCAATAGCATACTTAACTAAAATAGTATTATCACTAGATTTGGCAGTACCAATATATGGCACGGGATAACAAATTCATATGCCTAAATTTAAAAGTAGAAGTAGTAGTAGTCGAGGGCTGGCTCA
>JAPXFY010001888.1:0-31407 GCA_030674185.1 Monoplex corrugatus | reverse complement strand
GGAAAACGGGATCAACTTAAGGTGGTAGTCACTTCAGGGGTGTTGATGTTGAAGGAGATGGGGAGGATGATAGAAAATGGTTCAAAATAAGACAAATAAAGTTTCATGTGCTGACATTGCTTTCAAGGGGCCTCTGTAGCTCACTTGGTTGACGTCGGATTCACATGCTTATGGTTGTGGGTTCGAATCCTGGGATGCACTACATTAAAACTGGCCTTCTCACTGTCCTATCTTAACATCATCGTTGTACTGGTGGTGTCAGTATAGGATTAAATAAGTCCTCCTTCCCCCATTTCCCTGGGATGGTTATCCCCGATCGGCCATATCACCTGAGGTGGGTGCTGACGTAAAAACTAAACCAAATCAATCAGTCTTCCATTGCGTGTGTTGCCTTGAGAGCCTGATGTAATCAACTCTTATAAGATCAGAAAACATGTAAGTCAGATGATTGGAGGTGGAGTTAAACTGACATCAAATATCACCAGTGTATGTTGCCTTAGTTTAGATGACTCATTCTCAACCTGCAATCCACAAGCTTTTCCTTGGATAACTATGTACATGAAATGTAATATATTTGTATTTTCAAAACATGTCATAAGCTTCTGCACTCAGTTTTAGAGTGGACTGGTGCAGGTCTGCTGGTATGTTATTTCAGAGTTTAACTTCACAATTGAATAAAAGCCTGTCATGGTGGGGCATAATATGTCAATTTAGTTGTTTACTCCTTTAGGTGTCAATTTTCCCATTTATCATTGATGAAGACGTACTGCCAATGCGGCATGTATTTTTTGGGAGTTGAAAATGTATCCTGTATTGGATTTAAAATGTTTGTAATATGTTCAAGATTTCCCTTGAACAGAAAAAAATGTTGTTGATGTATATAGTACATATAAAAAGACAGAAAGACAAAACCACTTCATTCACTGCTGATCCATGTACATACATTCACAGCCACCTTATCTTGAAAGTAACCACTGTTACAGAAAAATCCACATACAATGGATGGGAAGCAGTAGACTTAACTAGCGTCATGTATGAATAATGAAGTCAGTGACTCGTTTCCATCAACCCAAAAAGAGAAAGATGGCAGACAAAGTGTCCTACAGGGCCATTCACATACCAGGCCCCTTGACAAGTACACAAAGAAACAACAGTTTTGCTTTGCTAGAGGCACAAATTACAGAGATTGTGACGAGACTTGTTTTGCTAGAGACAAATTACACAGAGATTACCAAAGTCAAAACTTCATCCATCAGTGCACACGCATGGCATGTTCACAACCACAAAATGTTTGGGGCATGCCTGCCCAAACTTCCAGCAGCCCCCCCCCCTCCCCCACCTCCAAGCAATAGGTTTAGTTTACCAAAGATAAGTAGTTATTTACAGATGGCGTGTGGACAAAGTTCTGATCTACTTTGAGAGTAGTAGGACTTTAAACTGAACAGAACAGAACGAACAGTTGCTGACAGTTGTGTAAGAGAGAGAAAGAGGAGAGAGAGAGAGAGTGGAGAGAGAGAGAGGGGAGGAGAGGAGAGAGAGAGGGAGAGAGAGAGAGAGAAGTGGAAGAGGCTTAACATGTTTGTTTTGTTTTTGTTCATTTGTTTGATTACCATTTTTGTTTCATTAATTTGTTTTTTCTTTTTGACCTAGTGAGTTTTCTCCTTTGGTGCGTATCACACGTGAAGAGTCAGCACAACACATATGCTTCTCCATCTGCTTAAACTAATACAAATTCTATTTCTTGCCTGATTTCTGTTGTATTCTTTAAAATGGTGATTATTATATTTTTATTCTTTAACATAATAATGAAACACTTTTAATTGGATTTCCTTTCGCAGGCCAAGTCAGGCATGTATGAGAACCTTTTTGTTAAGAACTTCAATAAACTCTTAACACATTTAATATATCATAACCAAACCAAAACTAAACAAAGGTGCAGTAATTGATTACCCTTGCATGAATATCTTCCCTTCCTTTCATTAATGACAAAGGGTTTGAACCGTTTTTTGCAATGGTAGTATATACAATAATGGCTTGCCGTGCACGAATCTGTCTTTAGTGGGGACAAACATGCCCCTGTTGTCTCTACTCTCGAGTGTTTTTACACGTGGTTTTCTTTGCTGTTGTTACTTCCTGGGATGAATACTAGGGATAAATAACAACAGCCATTGTGGCTCACATCAAAATGCAGGAGAGGACTGTTCCCATGGGGCTCAGCACTTGTTCTGTTCTGTTTTGTTGAGTTTAAAGTCCTACCACTCTCAGGGTATATGGGGAAACTACCTATAGGAATGTTGCTGAAAGAAGCCTTAAACATTTTGGTTGCACTGTGAGATACTGATGCTATTGTCGGATTCTAGGCTCAGCACCTCAGAGGCAAACGTTTTTACGTGCCAGTCCACAAGTGCAGCTAAGCTTGGAAAGACTTTAAGTAAACATCAAAGAAAGAAGTGACAAACGATGCTGATCTTCTCCACTCAATTGTCGTGGGTAGTAGTTGGCCTGTGATGTAAGCTGCAAGTGTTACTTTGTCAATGGCTCAGTAAACTGTCTCTAACTTTGGTGAATGAACAACGATGTGGACCTTGTGTGATGTGGGTTAAGGGGCTATAGACAGGGTAAGGGATTTAAGAAATGGATGAAATTAATGATAAAGAAGATGATAGTCAACAAAAGAATGTTATGTGCAAGATATTTTTTTTCACTGGCATCGACAAATTCCCATGAGAAAAATTCTGTATTATACTATAATGTATTGTAGTATTGTATTGTAGTGTTGTGTTGTAGTGTTGTGTTGTAGTGTTGTGTTGTAGCATTGTGTTGTAGTGTTGTGTTGTAGTGTTGTGTTGTATTGTTGTGTTGTGTTGTAGTGTTGAGTTGTTAGTGTTGTGTTGTAGTATTGTGTTGTAGTGTTGTATTGTTGTGTTGTGTTGTAGTGTTGTGTTGTAGTGTTGTGTTGTAGTGTTGTGTTGTAGTTTTTGTGTTGTAGTGTTATGTTGTAGTGTTGTGTTGTAGTGCTGTGTTGTAGTGCTGTGTTGTAGTATTGTGTTGTAATGTTGTGTTGTAGTGCTGTGTTGTAGTATTGTGTTCTAGTGTTGTGTTGTAGTATTGTGTTGTAGTATTGTGTTGTAGTGTTGTGTTGTAGTATTGTGTTGTAGTATTGTGTTGTAGTTTGTGTTGTAGTGCTGTGTTGTAGTATTGTGTTGTAGTATTATGTTGTAGTATTGTGTTGTAGTGCTGTATTGTAGTATTGTGTTGTAGTGCTGTGTTGTGAGTATTTGTTGTAGTTCTGTGTTGTAGTGTTGTGTTGTAGTATTGTGTTGTAGTTTGTGTTGTAGTGCTGTATTGTAGTATTGTGTTGTAGTGTTGTGTTGTAGTGTTTGTGTTGTAGTGTTGTATTGTAGTGTGTGTTGTAGTATTGTGTTGTAGTATTGTGTTGTGTGTTGTGTTGTTTGTGTTTGTGTTGTAGTGTTGTGTTGTAGTGTTGTGTTGTTTTGTTGTTGTAGTTGTTTGTTTTTGTTGTTGTTGTTTGTTGGTGTTTTGTGTTGTTGGTGTTTTGTTGTTGTTTGTATGTTGTTTTTTTGTGTTGTTTGTGTTTGGTGTTGTTGTGGTTTGTGGTTGTGTGGTTGTTTTGTGTGGTTGTGTTGTTGTTTTGTTGTATGTTGTTGTGTGTTTGTTGTAGTTTGTGTGTGTGTTTGTTGTTTGTGTGGTATGTTGTTGTTGGTTGTGTTGTTTTGTGGTTGTGTGGTGTTTGTTTTGTTGATTTGTTGTGGTGTTGTTTTGTTTGGTGGTTGTTGTTGGTGTTGTGTTTTGTGTGGTTGTTGTTGTGTTTTTGTGTGTTGTTGTGTTGTTGTTTTGTTTTTTGTTGGTTGTTTGTTTGTTGTGTTTTGTTTTTGTTTTGTTGTTTGGTGTTGTTTTTTTGTGTGTTTGTTTTGTTGTTTGTGTTGTTTGTTGTTGTTTTGTTTGTTGTTGTGGTGTTTGTGGTGTTTAGTTTGTTTGTGTGGGTGTGTTGTTGGTTGTGTTTGTTGGTTTGTTGTTGTGTGTTGTGTGTGTGTTTGTTTTGTTTTTGGTTTGTAATTGTTTGTTTTGTTTGTTTTGGTGTGTGTTTGTTGATTGTTTGTGTTTGTGTGTTGTTGGTTGTTTGTTGTGTGTTGTTTGTTTTGTTGTGTTGTGTTGTTTGTTTTTGGTGTTGTGTTGTGGTTGTGTTGTTGTAGTTTTTGTGTGTTTTGTTTTTGTGTTGTGTTTGTTGTTGTTTGTGTTTGTGTGTTGTTTTTTGTGTAGTGTTTTGTGTTGTTTGTGTTTAGTTGTTGTTGTTTGTTTGTTGTGTGTTTGTTTGTTGTTGTTTGTTGTTGTTGTTGTGTTTTTGTGTGTTTTGTTTGTGTTGTGTGTTGTTTTGTGTTGTTTGTTGTTTGTTTTGTGTTGTGTTGTTTGTGTGTGTGGTTGGTTTGTGTTTTGTGTGTTTGGTTTGGTGTTTTGTGTGTGTTGTTGTGTTGTGTGTGGTTTTGTTTGTTGTGTTTTTTATGTTTTGTGTTGTTGTGTTTGTGTGTGTTGTTGTTGTGTGTTGTTTTGTGTTTTTATGTGTGTTGTTGTGTTTGTTGTTTGGTGGTTTGTTGTTTTTGTTGTTGTGTTGTTTGTGTTTTGTGTGGTTGGGGTGTTGTTTTGTGGGTTTGTTTGTTGTGTTTGTTGTGGTTTGTGTTTTGTGTTTGGTTGTGTGTGGTTGTAAGTGTTTGGTTTGTTTTTGTTGTGTTTGTTGTTTTTTGTTGTGTGTTTGTGTATGTGTTGGTTGTTTGTTTGTGTTGTTTGTTGTTGTGTATGTTGTTGTTGTTGTTTGTTTTGTGTTGTTATGTGTTTGGGTTTTGTAGTTTGTGTTTGTGTGGTGTTTTGTGTGTTGTTTTGTGTTGTTTTGTGTTGTGTGGTTGTTTGTGTTGGGTTTATGTTGTTTGTGTTGTTGGGATGGTTTGTGTTGTTTGTGTTTGTGTTGTTGTTTTTTTGTTTGGTGTGTGTTTGTGGGTTGGTTGTTGTGTATGTGTTTGTTTTGGTTTGTTTTTTTGTTGTGTTGTTTGTTGTTGTTGTGTGTTTTGGTTTTGTTTTTTGTGTTGTGTTGTTGTGTTGTTGTGTTTTGTGTTGGTGGGTTTGTGATAGTTGTGTTTGTTTTGGTTTGTGTTATTGTTGTTGTGTATGTTGTTTGTGTGTGTTGGTTTGTTGAGTTGTTTTATGTTTGTGTGTGTTTGGTTGTTGTTAGTTGTGTTTGTGTGTTTGTATGTGTTTTGTGTGTGTGTTGTTTGGTTGTGTGTTTTGTTTTTGTGGTTTTGTGTGTGGTTGTGTTGTTTTTGTGTTTGTGTGGTGTTGGTTGTTGTTGGTTTGTTGGTGTTTGTGTTGGTTTGTGTGTTTGTGTGTTTTTTGTTGTGTGTTTGTTGTGTGTTGTTTGTGTTGTTTTGTGTTTTGTGTGTTGGTTTTGTTGTTGTGTTGTGTGGTTTTGTTGTTTGTGTGGTGTTTGTTGGTGTGTTTGTTGTTATGTTTGTGTTGTTGTATGTTTGTTGTTTGTTTTTGTTTTTGTGTTTTGTGTTTGTGTGTTTGTTGTTTGGTTTTGTTTTGTTTGTTTGTGTTTTTTGTTGTTGTTTGTTTTTTGTGTGGTTGTTTGTGTGTTGTTTTTGTTGTGTTTTGTTGTGTGTTGTGTTGTGTTTTTTGTTTGTGTTTGTGTTTTGTGTTGTGTTTGTTGTGTGTGTTGTGTGTGTGTTTGTTGTGTTTGTTTTTGTTGTTGTGAGTGTTGTGTTTGTGGTTGGTGTGTGTTTGTTTTTGTTTGTGTGTTGTGTGTTTGTGTTGTGTTGTGTTTTTTTTGTTTGTGTTTATTATGTGTTTGTTTTGTTTTTGTTGTTTTTTTTGTGTTGTTGTGTTTGTTGTGTTTTTTGTTGTTGTTGTGTGTTTTGTTGGTTGTTTGTTTGTGTTTTGTTTGGTTGTTTGTGTTGTTTGTGTGTGTGTTGTGTTGTTTGTGTTGTTGGTTGTGTGGTTTGTTTTGTGTGTTGTTTTGTTGTTTTTTTTTTTTTTTTTTTTTTTTTTTTTTTTTTTTTTTTTTTTTTTTTTTTTTTTTTTTTTTTTTTTTTTTTTTTTTTTTTTTTTTTTTTTTTTTTTTTTTTTTTTTTTTTTTTTTTTTTTTTTTTTTTTTTTTTTTTTTTTTTTTTTTTTTTTTTTTTTTTTTTTTTTTTTTTTTTTTTTTTTTTTTTTTTTTTTTTTTTTTTTTTTTTTTTTTTTTTTTTTTTTTTTTTTTTTTTTTTTTTTTTTTTTTTTTTTTTTTTTTTTTTTTTTTTTTTTTTTTTTTTTTTTTTTTTTTTTTTTTTTTTTTTTTTTTTTTTTTTTTTTTTTTTTTTTTTTTTTTTTTTTTTTTTTTTTTTTTTTTTTTTTTTTTTTTTTTTTTTTTTTTTTTTTTTTTTTTTTTTTTTTTTTTTTTTTTTTTTTTTTTTTTTTTTTTTTTTTTTTTTTTTTTTTTTTTTTTTTTTTTTTTTTTTTTTTTTTTTTTTTTTTTTTTTTTTTTTTTTTTTTTTTTTTTTTTTTTTTTTTTTTTTTTTTTTTTTTTTTTTTTTTTTTTTTTTTTTTTTTTTTTTTTTTTTTTTTTTTTTTTTTTTTTTTTTTTTTTTTTTTTTTTTTTTTTTTTTTTTTTTTTTTTTTTTTTTTTTTTTTTTTTTTTTTTTTTTTTTTTTTTTTTTTTTTTTTTTTTTGTTGTGTTGTAGTGTTGTTGTAGTTTGTGTTGTAGTGTTGTGTTGTAGTGTTGTGTTGTAGTGTTTGTTGTTGTATTGTGTGTGTAGTGTTGTGTTGTAGTGTTGTGTGTTGTGTTGTAGTGTTGTGTTGTAGTGTTTGTGTGTTGTAGTTTGGTTGTGTGTTGGTTGTATGTTGTTTGTAGTGTTGTGTTGTAGTGTTGTGTTTTTAGTGTTGTGGTGTGTTAGTTGTTAGTGTTGTGTGTTAGTGTTTGTAGTGTTGTTTGTAGTGTTGTTGTAGTGTTGTGTTGTAGTGTTGTGTTGTATTGTTGTGTTGGTTGTGTTGTAGTGTTTGTTGTGTTGTAGTGTTGTTTGTTGTGTTGTGTTGTAGTGTTGTGTTGTAGTGTGTGTGTTTGTGTAGTGTGGTAGTTTGTGATGTTTGTTTTGGTAGTGTTGTTTGTGTGTTGTGTGTTGTGTTGTAGTGTTGTGTATGTGTGTTTGTATTGTGTTGTAGTGTGTGTTGTTAGTGTTGTGTTGTAGTTTGTGTTGTAGTGTTGTGTAGTGTGTGTTGTGTAGTGTTGTGTGTTGTGTTGTTTGTAGTGTTGTGTGTAGTGTGGTTGTTAGTATGTTGTAGTGTTGTGTGGTGTGTTGTTGTGAGTGTTGTGTGTGTTGTGTGTGTAGTGTGTGTAGTGTATAGTGTAGTGTGTTGTGGTTGGTTGTGTTGTGTTTGTGTGTAGTGTAGGTAGTTGTGTAGTGTGTAAGTGTAGGGTTGTATATGTAGGGGGTAGTGTAGGGTGTTGTGTAGAGCTGTGTATGTGGGATGTGTATTGTAGGGTTGTGTACTGTATGGTTGTGTATTGTAGGGTTGTGTACTGTAGGGTTGTGTTAGGGTTGTGTATGTAGGGTTGTGTACTGTGGGTTGTGTACTGGTGGGTGTGTAGTGGGTTGTGTACTGGTGGCTTGAGTACTGTTCGGTTGTGTAGTGTTGGGTTGTGTACTGTTGGGTTGTGTAGTGTTGGGTTGTGTACTCTTGGGTTGTGTACTGTTGGGTTGTGTAGTGTTGGGTTGTGTACTGTTGGGTTGTGTACTGTTGGGTTGTGTACTGTTGGGTTGTGTACTGTTGTGGATAGTGTACTGTTGGGTAGTGTACTGTTGGGGATTGTGTACTGTTGGGTTGTGTATTGTTGGGGATTGTGTACTGTTGTGTTGTGTACTGTTGGGTTGTGTAATGTTGCGGATAGTGTACTGTTGGGTTGTGTACTGTTGGGTTGTGTACTGTTGGGTTGTGTACTGTTGGGGGTTGTGTACTGTTGGGGATTGCGTACTGTTGGGGATTGCGTACTGTTGGGGATTGCGTACTGTTGGGGATTGCGTACTGTTGGGGATTGTGTACTGTTGGGGATTGTGTACTGTTGGGGATTGTGTACTGTTGGGGATTGTGTACTGTTGGGGGCTGTGTGGTGTTGTGGGTTGTGTATTGTTGGGGGTTGTGTACTGTTGGGGGCTGTGTACTGTTAGGGTTTGTGTAGTGTTGGAGGTTTTTTAGTGTTGGGTTTTTTTTAGTGTTGGGGGTTGTGTAGTGTTGGGTTTTTTTTAGTGTTGGGGGTTGTGCAGTGTTGGGGGTTGTGTAGTGTTGTGCGTTGCGTAGTGTTGGGGGTTGTGTAGTGTTGGGGGTTGTGTAGTGTTGGGAGTTAGGTACTGTTGGGGATTGCGTACTGTTGGGGATTACGTACTGTTGGGGGTTGCGTAGTGTAGGGGGTTGTGTACTGTTGGGGATTGCGTACTGTTGGGGGTTGCGTAGTGTAGGGGGTTGTGTACTGTTGGAGGTTGTGTACTCTTGTGGGTTGTGTATTGTTGGGGGTTGTGTACTGTTGTGGGTTGTGTAGTGTTGGGCGTTGTGTAGTGCTGGGGGTTGTGTACTGTTGGGGGTTGTGTAGTGTTGGGGGTTGTGTAGTGTTGGGGGTTGTGTACTGTTGGGGGTTGTGTAGTGTTGGGGGTTGCGTAGTGTTGGGGTTTGTGTACTGTTGGGGAGTAGTGTACTGTTGGGGGTTGTGTAGTGTCGTGGGTTGTGTACTGTTGGGGGTTGTGTACTGTTGGGGGTTGTGTAGTGTTGTGGGTTGTGTACTGTTGGTGGTTGTATAGTGTTGGGGGTTGTGTAGTGTTGGGCGTTGTGTAGTGTTGGGGGTTGTGTACTGTTGGGAGTTGTGTAGTGTTGGGGGTTGTGTAGTGTTGGGGGTTGTGTTGGGGCTTGTGTACTGTTGGGGTTGTGTAGTGTTCGTTCTTTGATTTAACGTCTGTTCACTATGAGTGATATTAGACGGGGAAAAATGGAGGATGGGAGATAGGCGAATTGGATTGGGGGCAGAGGGGAGAATGAGAATGAGACACGAGTAAGTGGGTAAATATAAAAATGGAACAAAATCTTAACACTAACAGTTAACATTAACAAAGCGAAGGGAAAATTTAACGCTAAAGTACAAACTTCATAAACTTAAAGCAATACATTATCAGGACTGTGAGCCAATGATTATGAAATTTTAACTGACAAAGATTGATCTGAAGTTACTTCTTTAAAATGAGTTTCAGAATAGTTCTCTTGTGTAAACATTTTTGGTAAAAAGGAACGTAGCTTTTTGCAGTAAAATAAACAGTGAAACAGTGGGAACTGTTCTCCGCAAATACACTTGATATTTTTACAATATTTTGTTTTCAACGCGTTTAGCTGAATACAAAAATGAACAGCAACAACTGATCTCGAATGATATATGGAAGAATACTGCAATTTTTTACATACATTTTGAAAAGAACGTTTTATCATTTGTTGTGTCACAAACTTTTCATTGAAATGTTCATGAAAACGAATCCATGAGGCTGATTCTAGCAAGCCGCAAGCTTCTTTTACGGAAGTTTTAATACGTAATTCTATAGTATTATCAGTGTTGTGTGCACCTTGCTTAGCTGCTCTGTCTACTACTTCATTGCCGTGAAGACCAACGTGAGAAGGCACCCAGCATAAACTGATATATGTACCTTTTGTTCTTAAACGATGTATAAGATGATTTGCCTCAGTAATTAAGTCAGGTCTTGTGTCTGTATCAAAAGACTGTAAGGCATATAATACAGATTTTGAATCAACAAAGAGAACTACTTTGACAAATACAGGTTTAAGGTCTACTAAATAATGCAACGCTTGTGTAATAGCGACTAATTCCGCTGTAAATATAGATATATTTGGCCCAATGAAAAATGACTTTTGTATTCTAAATTTTGGAATATAAAACGCTGCTCCAGCAGAATTATTTTCTAAGACTGACCCATCGGTAAAAATATGGAGGTGGGTACGGTAATTTTCATCGACGTGTTCTCTCGCTGTGCATATCGAAATGTTAATATTTTCATATTTCTTAGCATCTGTATAATCAATATCAAAAGTGGCTTTAAGCATTTCCCATGTAGGGATAGGCGTTGTGGATGGTGTCTCAGCTATTTCATCCAAATTTATGTTAGACTGTTTGACTAAGTCGGATACATAAGTTGCAACAGTCATTTGTGATGCAATGTTGCTTGCTCGTTTTGGAAAGTCAACATCAGACCTTAGTTTAATTTCTTTGCTCACAAAATTGTCCGTTTGTGAAGTAGTTCTGACTGCAAACTTTGCTGTCGCTAGATCACGATAGTTGTTCAGAGACAGAATTCCAGCAATTTTGTACGTTTCCAGATTTGAAGCATGGACTGGTACACCTAGTGCAATTTTAAGACTTTTGCAGTCTAAGCTTTGAATCTTCTTTAGTAAATATTTTGGTGCACTGAAGAACACCTCTTGTGCATAGGATAATTTAGATCTTACAAGTGCTGTTGATAGATGTAGTATGTTTGTATCCATTCCCCAGGGTAATCTGCTTATTATCTTTAGAAAATTTAAGGCTTTTCTTGCTTTTGTTAAAACATAATCAAAATGGACATTCCAGATTAATTTCGATGTTATAAAAACTCCCAGAAATTTTACCACCTGTTTGTAATGTATCACTTCACCATGCAGTCTGAAAGTAGGCAAGTTATTTAAAGTACCACCAGGATTAAATAGCATCATGTTAGTTTTTTCAGTTGATAACGACAGACCATTTTCTAACATGTAGTTTCCAAGACTATTAAGATCAGATTGATACACCTTCCTGATGTAATTCTGTGCTCTCTGGGGAGTTGTCTTTTTTAAAGTAATATTCATCCATATGCATATATCATCAGCGTACTGTACCAAAACAACACGATTTGAGAGTACATTAGGAAGATCATGTATAAGGATATTAAATAATATAGGTGCTATCACTGAACCTTGAGGAATTCCCATATCAAGACATCGTGAAGTAGAATACCGTGTTCCCACTCTTGCCTGAATTGTTATATTGGCTAAATAGGACTTGATATAATTATACATATTGCCAGACAGACCAATAGATTTCAGTTTGTACAATAATCGTGTATGCCAAACTTGATCATAAGCTTTTTTCACATCAAAAAAGGTTGCTAAAAGACTTTTTCTACGGGCAAATTGTTGTTTTATCTGAGTTGTAAGTTTAACCAGGTGCTCAACTGTGGATCCCCATTTTCTGAAACCTGCCTGGTTTACCGGAATAACGTTATTTTTATCACAGTAATGTATAAGTCTGTTCAAGACCAATCTTTCCATTAGTTTGCTCGTATGGGACGTCAACACAATAGGTCTGTAACTCTTTTTATTGTTTTTAGGCTTTCCTGCTTTTAATATGGGTATAACAACAAACTTTTGCCATACCTGTGGTACAGTTCCACTCACCCAGCATTTCTGTAGTGTTGGGGGTTGTGTACTGTTGGGGGTTGTGTACTGTTGGGGTTTTTTTAGTGTTGGGGGTTGTGTAGTGTTGGAGGTTTTTTAGTGTTGGAGATTTTTTAGTGTTGGGGGTTGTGTACTGTTGGAGGTTTTTTAGTGTTGGGGGTTGTGTAGTGTTGGAGGTTTTTTTAGTGTTGGGCGTTGTTTAGTGTTGGGGGTTGTGTACTGTTGGGGGTTGTGTAGTGTTGGAGGTTGTGTAGTGTTGGGGGTTGTGTAGTGTTGGGGGTTGTGTAGTGTTGGGGGTTGTGTACTGTTGGGGGTTGTGTACTGTTGGAGGTTTTTTAGTGTTGGGGGTTGTGTAGTGTTGGGCGTTGTTTAGTGTTGGGGATTGTGTAGTGTTGGGGGTTGTGTACTGTTGGGGGTTGTGTAGTGTTGGAGGTTGTGTAGTGTTGGAGGTTTTTTAGTGTTGGGGGTTGTGTAGTGTTGGAGGTTTTTTAGTGTTGGGGGTTGTGTAGTGTTGGAGGTTGTGTAGTGTTGGAGGTTTTTTAGTGTTGGGGGTTGTGTAGTGTTGGAGGTTTTTTAGTGTTGGGGGCTGTGTAGTGTTGGAGGTTTTTTAGTGTTGGAGGTTTTTTAGTGTTGGGGGTTGTGTAGTGTTGGAGGTTGTGTAGTGTTGGAGGTTGTGTAGTGTTGGGGGTTGTGTACTGTTGGGGGTTGTGTAGTGTTGGGGGGATGTGGGTTTAGTGTTGGAGGTTTTTTGTAGTGTTGGGGGTTGTGTAGTGTTGGGGGTTGTGTAGTGTTGGGGTGTTGTGTTGGTTGGGGGTTGTGTACTGTTGGGGTGGTTGTGTAGTGTTGGAGGTTTTTTAGTGTTGGGGGTTGTGTGTGTGTTGGGGGTTGTGGGTTGTGGTAGTGTTGGAGGTTTTTTAGTGTTGGGGGTTTTGTAGTGTTGGGGTTGTGTAGTGTTGGGTTGTTAGTGTTGGGGGTTGTGTTATGTTGGGGGTTGTGTAGTGTTGGAGGTTTTTTAGTGTTGGGGGTTGTGTAGTGTTGAGGTTTTTTAGTGTTGGGGGGTGGTTGGGGGTTGTGTAGTGTTGGGGGTTGGTTGTGTTGTAGTGTTGGAGGTTTTTTAGTGTTGGGGGTTGTGTAGTGTTGGAGGTTTTTAAGTGTTGGGCGTTGTGTAGTGTTGGGCGTTGTGTAGTGTTGGGGGTTGTGTAGTGTTGGGGGTTGTGTAGTGTTGGAGGTTTTTTAGTGTTGGGGGTTGTGTAGTGTTGGAGGTTTTTTAGTGTTGGGCGTTGTGAAGTGTTGGGGGTTGTGTAGTGTTTGGGATTGTGCAGTGTTGGAGGATTTTTAGTGTTGGGGGTTGGGTAGTGTTGGGCGTTGTGTAGTGTTGGGGGTTGTGTAGTGTTGGGCGTTGTGTATTGTTGAGGGTTGTGTAGTTGTTTTGGGGTTGTGTAGTGTTGGGGGTTGTGTAGTGTTGGGCGTTGTGCAGTGTTGAGGGTTGTGTACTGTTGGGGGTTGTGTAGTGTTGGAGGTATTTTAGTGTTGGGCGTTGTGTAGTGTTGGGCGTTGTGTAGTGTTGGGGGTTGTGTAGTGTTGGGCGTTGTGTAGTGTTGAGTGTTGTGTAGTGTTTTGGGTTGTGTACTGTTGGAGGTTTTTTAGTGTTGGGGGTTGTGTAGTGTTGGGGGTTGTGTAGTGTTGGAGGTTTTTTAGTGTTGGGCGTTGTGTAGTGCTGGGGGTTGTATAGTGTTGGCGGTTGTGTAGTGTTGGGCGTTGTGAAGTGTTGGGGGTTGTGTACTGTTGGGGGTTGTGTACTGTTGGGGGTTGTGTACTGTTGGGGGTTGTGTACTGTTGGGGGTTATGTACTGTTGGGGATTGCGTACTGTTGGTGGTTGCGTAGTGTTTTGGGTTGTGTAGTGTTGGGGGTTGTGTAGTGTTGGGCGTTGTGCAGTGTTGAGGGTTGTGTACTGTTGGGGGTTGTGTACTGTTGGAGGTTTTTTAGTGTTGGGCGTTGTGTAGTATTGGGCGTTGTGTAGTGTTGGGGTTGTGTAGTGTTGGGCGTTGTGTAGTGTTGAGGGTTATGTAGTGTTTTGGGTTGTGTACTGTTGGAGGTTTTTTAGTGTTGGGGGTTGTGTAGTGTTGGGGGTTGTGTAGTTTTGGAGGTTTTTTAGTGTTGGGCGTTGTGTAGTGTTGGGGGTTGTGTAGTGTTGGGGGTTGTGTAGTGTTGGAGGTTTTTTAGTGTTGGGGGTTGTGTAGTGTTGGGGGTTGTGTAGTGTTGGGGGTTGTGTAGTGCTGGGGGTTGTGTAGTGTTGGCGGTTGTGTAGTGTTGGGCGTTGTGAAGTGTTGGGGGTTGTGTACTGTTAGGGGTTGTGTACTGTTGGTGGTTGTGTACTGTTGGGGGTTGTGTACTGTTGGGGGTTGTGTACTGTTGGGGGTTATGTACTGTTGGGGATTGCGTACTGTTGAGGGTTGCGTAGTGTTGGGGGTTGTGTAGTGTTGTGGGTTTTGTAGTGTTGTGGGTTGTGTACTGTTGGGGGTTGTGTAGTGTTGGGGCTTGTGTACATGTAAGATCCAAAACAAGTTTGACTGCCCGCGCCCAAGCAAACACGAACCAGAAGAACAAGAAAACCAATGTAAGCGCGTATCCAAAGAGACAAAACAAAACAAGCGCAAATTTTCGGCCAACTAGCCTTTGTCAAGCGCGAACACATGGTCACAAATAGATCACAGATACCAAACAATGGATAATAAAAACGGGACTAAAAACTTCCCTGCCGCCTCGTCCAGTGGGTAAGAAATGGAATGCCCATGTCGTAATGAGCAGTAGTAAGAAGTGGGGAGAGGGGAGGCAACTATGATGTCAAAAGGCATTCCATTTCTTACCCTCTGGCTCCCACTCTTTCTCTCTGTGTAATGTTATCAAGAACGTTTACGCTCATTTCTCTCGTCTTCCTCAATTTCTCACCCACCCATCATATACACCCTTTAAGTCATCATCTATATCATCAGAACAAGCAACTGGACAAACGCTTGTATCAAGATAAGGACACGAATCACAATTAGGACAATGAGCTAACAGTTACTATGCAGACCCAAGACAAGAGTGCAGTTTTAGTGTGTCCATACCATGTAGACTCATTACCAGACTTATCGTTGTTGTCCTCTAAATCTTAATTGTTTGTGATCATGCTTTATTCTGTTCATCTGTATGTGTAGATTTCTTATTAGTGTGTGTGTCACATTTTCTTGCGTTAGAAAATAGACAAAAAGTACATAGGCAATTATAAACAAACAGCAAATTAGATAAGTAAACATACCGATAAATAATCAGTAGAATAGGTTGGTAAATAAATAGAAATGAATAAATTAACGAATAAATAAATAACAAACAAAAAATCTATCTCTTGTTTGGATAATTCTTCCCTTCTCCTTCAGTTCGCACTTGCTGTGGTTCAATCACTCCTACGTGTCTCAGATCATTAAACGGTTAGAGACCACACAATGGGTTTAATCACTGTATCACACACACACACACACACACACACACACACACACACACACACACACACACACACACACACACACACACACAGTGTGACAACAACAAATACCACACAATGGGTTTAATCACTGCATCACCACACATCAAACCATTCACCCCCTTCCACCACCAGCCCACACACTGTGACAACAACAAAGACCACACTGCATCACCCACACATCCACCCATCCACCACCCACCACCCACCCACCCACCCACCCACCCACACACACACACACACACACACACACACACACACACACACACACACACACACTGTGACAACAACAAAGACCACACAATGGACAGAACCATTATCCTACACCACCTACCTCTCTTTTCCATGGACCTAGCCTGTCAACCCCTTTATGTATCTCCTTTCCTACTGTCCTAATTACAAGCTCTCTAGCCCAATGGCCCATTTTTCTAATGCATGCTGAACGCGCCCATGGTGACAAATACGTTGGTTGTTTGCACGTTTTTTTTTAACTGTTCAAAAAACAAAACGCGTACTAATTTGTTTTGTCATAATAAATACGCGTTCTTATTCTAGTTTGTGTGTTTGTAGTTGCCATTTGCTTGAACGTGGTCAGTCAACTTTGTTTATAATATTATCACAGGAATTACTTAGGGTGACAGATGCATTGAGACAGAATTGATGGATCAGTACCATAGACCTGTGAAGTGACCACAACACTGACCAGAAGCCAGTGGCAAAGGAAATAAATGCCAACTGCCAGTTGTCCATTATTCTCCACTTTGGGGAAGTTGGACAGGTCTAAGAAGTGATGCGTGGCAGTATAAGTCATCGTCCAAATTTGACTTCTGATACGGCATATTAAATGACCGAGGGTAACATTAGTTATAGCCACCATGCCACAATTACAAGTCCAGTCACTCCATTTTCCAAGTCAGGCTTTATGGATGTGGACAGCTAATGACAGCCAACACATTGATGGTCAGGAAGGGAATGCGTCCTTACCTGAATCCCCCTTCTAAAATCAAAGAGTCCAGTCACTTCATTTTCCAAGTCAGGCTTTATGGATGTGGACAGCTAATGACAGCTGACGCATTGATGGCCAGGAAGGGAAAGCGTCCTTACCTGAATCCCCCTTCTAAAACCAAAGAGTCGAGTCACTCTATTTTTCAAGTCAGGCTTTAGGGACGCAGACAGCTATGACAACTGACATATTGATGGTCAGGGAAAGAAAGCGTCCTTACCTGATCCCCCCTTCTATAAAAGCAAGTAGTCTTGTTGTTGTTGTAGTCTATCGGGAGAACCAGCTTCCAAGGTACGTCACAGGTATGTGACCCACGTTTCATTTCGTACCTTTGTTAGGTGTTAAGGTTAGGGTTAGAAGTTAGAGGCATGTTTTACTTTTCAGGAAACAAGAAGAATAGAGTTGGACAGATGGACACGTTCAGTATTTTAGTAACCTGTAAGATAGTGAAGATTCGTTGTGCATTTTAGGATTTAGGGCCATTGGGACTTAGGCCAGTAAGAACAATGAATTATGTCTTACGTTGAAGTTGATCAATTAAATAAATGTGCTGTATTTATCATTCCATGTGTGGACTCAGATCCTCCCCCCGATAGTCATATGTACATAAATTCAAAAATTACGTTACAAGAACTTAAAGATGCTCTTCTCTCTTTGAACAATAAAAAATCGGCTGTAGGACTGGATGGCATTTCGTATACGCTTTTAAATCATTTACCAGAGAAATGGATTAAATATTTACACCATATCATACTAAAATGCTGGGAAAGTGGTCACATACCTGACATTTGGAAGAATTCAATTGTGATACCTGTACTGAAAGCTAATAAGCCACGCTCTGATCCAGGTAGTTACAGGCCTATCTCGCTTACATCCCATGTTTCGAAACTAAAGGAAAAAATTACTCTGAATCGACTGACTTATTTTTGTGAGAAAAATAATATAATACCTATTAACCAGTCTGGATTTCGAAAAGGTAGATCGACGACAGACCATTTAGTCAAATTAACAACTCAAATAAAAACTCAGTTTGCGAGAAGGAAAAATGTCTTAGCTACCTTTTTTGATCTTAAAAAAGCGTATGATCAAGTCTGGCATGCAAGACTTTTGTTGAAATTGAAACATATTGGTCTCAAAGGTAATATTTATTATTTCATCAAAGCATTTATAAGTAATCGAAGTATAGTCGCTAAAATAAGTAATACATACTCTGAAAAACGACCTGTAAACATGGGAATTCCACAGGGTTCCATAATATCTCCTCTTTTATTTAATATTTTGATCAATGACCTGCCAACACAAGTCTCAAACAATGTGAACTTAGCTCAGTATGCTGATGATATAGCGCTCTGGATGAACGTTTCGTTGAAAAGGAAGACTTCCTTAAGAGAAATAACCTATATTAAAAAGATCTATCAACGTGAAATTGATCACATTTCCACTTACTTGAAAGTCTGGAAATATCCAATGAAAAGACACATGATTCTTTTTAATAATGGTTTCAGTCCTAAAGAGTTACCACTGTTCAAAATTGATAATGAGGAATTGAAATATACCACTCAGGTGAAATTTCTGGGAGTTCACTTGACTTCTAGTTTACAATGGAAAGTACATATTGATGCCTTGTTATACAAAGCCGTGAAAAGCTTTAATTTAATAAAAATAATTAGTAAACAGTCATGGGGGCAGGACACTAAAACGTTGTTACTCTTGTTACAGCTTTAGTCAGATCAAAGTTGGCTTATGGCCAAGAGGTCTATTTTTCAGCCCCAAAATGTTATTTGGAAAAACTTCAAAGCTTAGATAGTAAAGCTGTTAAATGTGCTCTTGGGGTACCAGTGTATACAAAAACACAGGAAGTATATAAAATAGCCGGCATCCTTCCTTTGGAAGACTGGAGGAAGTTATCAGCTGCTAAATATATAGTTAGAGCAAATGCAGTAGCTAACTATGTTGACACGGATCTTAAAATTCGGTCTGACATCCATTTCCCCAAGAGAGCAAGAACAATAAAGGCACAAGAAACACTATCCAGTTACACAAATGAGCTCTTCGAAATTTGCAGAGTAGTACCTAAAAAAGTTTCACATAAACTGATATGTTGTCCTCTACCCCCCTGGGAATTGTCCACTGCTACTTTTGATATCAACTACATTGAAACTGACTTGAGAAAAGATATTAATCCGCACCTGTTGGCAATTGACGTTCTGTCTCATCTGCATGAAAAATATTCACATCACTTGAAAATATTTACTGATGGCTCTGTTCTAGATGATGATGCAGCCGGCGCTGGTTTTATAATTCCAAACTTAAAAGTAGAAAAGGCTTACTCTTTAGGACAGGGACACTCAATCTTCACGTTGAATTAGTTGCCATCCTAATGGCACTGAAATATATAGTAGATCTACCCATAGATATATTTAGTATCTTATTATGTGTAGATTCGAAATCTGCATTACAATCCCTGACGAGCTGCAAATGTAAAGTAAATAGTACGTTAATATTTGAGATAAACTTTTTAATTCATTGTTTAATAACAAATAATATTCATGTTACTTTTTGTTGGATTCCATCACACTGTGGTATCATAGATAATGATCGAGTCGATAGAATCGCTAAAAGTGCAGCACTGAATAGGGCAGGCAGTAATAAACTTGATTTACGACTCTCTGAACATGAAATGAATGCTATATTAGAAAAGAAAGTAAAAGCGCAATGTCACTATCGCCCCTTCATCGTAAATTACCAGGGTTTTACAAGACTAGAAATAACTTTAGCTTACAGATTATATCTGGACTCACTTCGGATTAAGTTCAATAATACCATCAAATGTGTCTGTAATGAGTCTATAACAGTTAAACACCTTTTGTGTTGTCAGCGAATGCGACCTTGTAGATCGTTTTCTTTGATTAAGACCGATTGTTTTTATACCTGTAACTCCCACCTACCTCTGTTTGTTTGCTTGTTAGTTTTATCATTACTCCTTGACTGTTACAATGTTTTTATTCGGTAAGATTATTCTCTTCTACCCCTCTACCCCACCAGATAATCACAGATGGTTTGTCATAACGCAGCACGGGACACGCTCGTTGCATGCGCATGCGTATACGTGCACACACTCACACACACACACACACACACACACAACGGTTACATACACACATACAGCCCTGAGCAATCTGTTAAAGCCTGATCGTTCAAATGTTATGATTGCTTTTCTATTGTCCTATAATTTTTTTTAATGTTAATTAATATGTTAAACTGTCTTTATGATTTCGTAGAATCTTCCACCCCATAGACACCTTTTTTTTTTTTTCTTTTTTGTCTAAAAGCACATATGTGAACAGACGTTAAAAGAAAAAACGAACGAAACACACACACACAAACACACACACATATACATACACAACACCCCACACACACACACACACACACACACACACACACACACACACACAAACACACACACACACACACGCCCTCCCAGTCCCTCCTGTATCTTTCCCTTGTCCCCTCCCACCAGTCACACTTGCAAATGATCAGCACTTCGGTAACAGGCGCTAGACAAAGAATGTTGCTCTGTTGCTGCCCTCTTGGGGCTTGATTGCTGCTCTCTTGCTGCTCTCTTGTTGCTCTCTTGCGGCTCTCTTGCTGCGGCTCTGTTACGGCTCTGTTGCGGCTCTGTGCGGCTCTCTTCCTGCTCTTTTTCTATCTTGCTCCTCTCTTGCTGCACTCTTGCTGCAGTTCTCTTGCCACGGCTCTCTTGCCACGGCACTCTTGCTGGGGCTCTGTTGTGGCTCTCTTGCGGCTCTATTGCTCTCTTGCAGCCCTCTTGCTGCTCTCTTGCTGCTCTCTTGCTACACCCCTGCTGCTCTCTTGATGCACTTTTGCTGGACTCTTGCTGCTCTCTTGATGCACTTTTGCTGGACTCTTGCTGCTCTCTTGATGCACTTTTGCTGGACTCTTGCTGCACTCTTGCTACTCACTTACTACATTCTTGCTACTCTCTTGCTACACTCTTGCTGCTCTCTTGCTACACTCTTGCTGCTCTCTTGCTACATTCTTGCTGCTCTCTTGCTACACTCTTGCTGCTCTCTTGCTACACTCTTGCTGCTCTCTTGCTACATTCTTGCTGCTCTCTTGCTACACTCTTGCTGCTCTCTTGCTACACTCTTGCTGCTCTCTTGCTACATTCTTGCTACTCTATTGCTACACTCTTGCTACACTCTTGCTACTCACTTGCTACATTCTTGCTGCTCTCTTGCTGCTCTCTTGCTACTCACTTGCTACATTCTTGCTACTCTATTGCTGCTCTCTTATTACACTTTTGCTGCTCTCTTGCTGCATTATTGCTGCTCTCTTGCTGCTCTCTTATTACACTTTTGCTGCTCTCTTGCTGCATTATTGCTGCAATATTGCTGCTCTATTGCTGCATTCTTGCTGCATTATTGCTGCTCTCTTCCTGCTCTCTTGCTGCATTATTGCTGCTCTCTTGCTGCACTCTTGCTGCTCTCTTGCTGCATTATTGCTGCTCTCTTGATGCTCTCTTGCTGCACTCTTGCTGCTCTCTTGCTGCACTCATGCCGTGGCTCTGTTGTTGCTGCTCCTGCTGTTGTTGCTGTTGTTGCTGCTCCTGCTGCTGTTGTTGGTGTTGTTGCTGCTTCTGCTGTTCCTGCTGTTCCTGCTGTTGTTGCTGTTTCTGCTGTTCCTGATGTTGTTGGTGTTCCTGCTGTTGTTGCTGCTCCTGATGTTTCTGCTGTTCCTGCTGTTGCTGCTGTTGTTGTTGCTGTTCCTGCTGTTGTTGCTGCTCCTGCTTTTGCTGCTGCTGTTGTTGCTGTTCCTGCTGTTGTTGCTATTCCTGCTGTTCCTGCTGTTGTTGCTGTTCCTGCTGTTGTTGCTGTTCCTTGCTACACTCTTGCTGCTCTCTTGTTGCATTCTTGCTGCTCTCTTGCTGCACGCTCGCTGCTTTCTTGCTGCATTATTGCTGCACTCTTGCCATGGCTCTGTTGTTGCTGCTCCTGCTGTTGCTGCTGTTGTTGTTGTTCCTGCTGTTGTGCTGCTGTTGTTGTTGCTGTTCCTGCTGTTGTTGCTTTTCCTGCGGTTTGTTGTTGCTTTACCTGCTGTTGTTGCTTTTCCTGCTGTTGTTGCTGTTGTTGCTGTTGTTGCTGTTGTTGTTGTTGTTGCTTTTCCAGCTGTTGTTGCTTTTTCCTGCTGTTGTTGCTGTTCCTGTTGTTGTTGCTTTTCCTGCTGTTGTTGCTTTTCCTACTGTTGCTGCTGTTGTTGCTGTTCCTGCTATATTTGTTTTTTCCAGCTGTTGGTGCTGTTCCTGCTGTTGTTGCTTTTCCTGCTGTTGTTGCTGTTCCTGCTGTTGGTACTTTTCCTGTTGTTTTTGCTGTTCCTGCTGTTGTTGCTTTTCCTGCTGTTGTTGCTGTTCCTGCTGTTGTTGCTTTTCCTCCTGTTGTTGCTTTTTCCTGCTGTTGTTGCTGTTGTTGCACTTCCTGCTGTTGTTGCTTTTCCTGCTGTTGTTGCTGTTCCTTCTGTTTTTGCTGTTCCTGCTGTTGTTGCTGTTCCTGCTGTTGTTGCTGTTGCTGCTGTTTGCTGCTGTTGCTGCTGCTGTTGTTAATGTTCCTGTTGTTGTTGCAATCCTGCTGATGTGTGTTGCAAACCTGCTGTTGTTGCTGTTTCTGCTGTTGTTGCTTTTGATGCTGTTCCCACTGCTGTTGTTGCTCTTCCTGCTGTTGTTGCTTTTCCTGCTGTTTTTGCTGTTCCTGCTATTGTTACTTTTCCTGCTGTTGTTGCTTTTCCTGCTGTTGCTGCTGTTGTTGCTGTTCCTGCTGTTGTTGCTGTTCCTGCTGTTGTTGCTTTTCCTGCTGTTGTTGCTTTTCCTGCTGTTGTTGCTGTTGCTGCTGTTGTTTCTTTTCGTGCTCTTGTTGCTTTTCGTGCTGTTGTTGCTGTTGTTGCTCTTCCTGCTGTTGTTGCTTTTCCTGCCTTTGGTGCTGTTCCTGCTGTTGTTGTTTTCCTGCTGTTGTTGCTTTTACTGCTGTTGTTGCTTTTCCTGCTGTTGTTTCTGTTGTTGCTGTTGTTGCTTTTCTTGCTGTTGTTGCTTTTCCTGCTGTTGTTGCTGTTGTTGCTGTTCCTGCTGTTGTTGCTGTTCCTGCTGTTGTTGCTGTTTCCTGCTGTTGTTGTTGTTCCTGCTTTGTTGCACTTCCTGCTGTTCTTGCTTTTCCTGCTGTTCCAGCTGTTGTTGCTGTTCCTGCTGTTGTTGCTGTTCCTGCTGTTGTTGCTGGTGCTGCTGTTGTTTCTTTTCGTGCTCTTGTTGCTTTTCGTGCTGTTGTTGCTGTTGTTGCTCTTCCTGCTGTTGTTGCTTTTCCTGCTGTTGGTGCTGTTCCTGCTGTTGTTGCTTTTCCTGCTGTTGCTGCTTTTTCCTGCTGTTGTTTCTGTTGTTGCTTTTCCTGCTGTTGTTGCTGTTCCTGCTGTTGTTGCTGTTCCTGCTGTTGTTGCTTTTCCTGCATTTGTTGCTGTTGTTGCTTTTCCGGCTGTTGTTGCTGCTGTTGTAGATTTTCCTGCTGTTGTTGCTTTTTCTGCTGTTGTTTGCTGTTGTTGCTTTTACTGCTGTTGTTGCTGTTCCTGCGTTGTTGATTTTCTTGCTGTTGTTGCATTTTCCTGCTGTTGTTGCTTTTCCTGCTGTTGTTGCTTTTCCTGCTGTTGTTGCTGTTCCTGCTGTTGTTGCTGCTGTTGTTGCCGTTCCTGCTGTTTTTGTTTTTTCCAGCTGTTGTTGCTGCTCCTGCTGTTGTTGATGTTCCTGCTGTTGTTGCTGTTCCTGCTGCTGTTGCTTTTCTTGCTGTTGTTGCTGTTCCTGCTGTTGCTGCTTTTCCTGCTGTTGGTGCTGTTCCTGCTGTTGTTGCTTTTACTGCTGTTGTTGCTTTTCCTGCTGTTGTTTCTGTTGTTGCTGTTCCTCCTGTTGTTGCTTTTCCTGCTGTTGTTGCTTTTCCTGCTGTTGTTGCTTTTCCTGCTGTTGTTGCTGTTCCTGCTGTTGTTGCTTTTCCTGCATTTGTTGCTGTTGTTGCTGTTCCTGCTGTTGTTGCTTTTCCGGCTGTTGTTGCTGCTGTTGTAGATTTTCCTGCTGTTGTTTCTGTTGTTGCTTTTACTGCTGTTGTTGCTTTTCATGCTGTTGTTGCTTTTCATGCTGTTGTTGCTTTTCCTGCTGTTGTTGCTTTTCCTGCTGTTGTTGCTCTTGTTGCTCTTCCTGCTGTTGTTGCTCTTGTTGCTCTTCCTGCTGTTGTTGCTTTTCCTGCTGTTGTTGCTTTTCCTGCTGTTGTTGCTGTTATTGCTTTTCCTGCTGTTGTTGCTCTTCCTGCTGTTGTTGCTGTTCCTGCTGTTATTGCTTTTCCTGCTGTTGTTGCTTTTCCTGCTGTTGTTGCTGTTGTTGCTGTTCCTGCAGTTGTTGCTCTTCCTTTTCCTGCTGTTGTTGCTGTTGTTGTTGCTGTTCCTGTTGTTGTTGCTGTTCCTGCTGTTGTTGCTGTTCATGCTGTTGCTGCTGCAGTTGTTTCTGTTCCTGTTGTTGTTGCTGTTCCTGCTGTTGTTGCTGTTCCTGTTGTTGGTGCTGCTGTTGTTGCTGTTCATGTTGTTGTTGCTGTTCCTGCTGTTGCTGCTGATGCTGTTGCTGTTCCTTCTGTTGCTGCTGCTGCCCTTGATGCTGTTGTTGCTGTTCCTGCTGTTGTTGCTGTTCCTGATGTTGCTGCTGCTGCTGTTGCTGTTGCTGTTCCTTCTGTTGCTGCTGCTGCCCTTGATGTTGTTGCTGTTCCTGCTGTTGCCATTGATGCTGTTGCTGTTGTTGTTGTTCCTGCTGTTGCTGCTGCTGTTGTTGCTGTTCCTGCTGTTATTGCTGTTCCTGCTGTTGCAGCTGCTGCCAGTGATGTTGTTGTTGCTGTTGCTGCTGTTGCTGCTGTTGCTGCTGTTGCTTCTGTTGCCATTGATGCTGTTGCTGTTGTTGCTTTTCCTGCTGTTGCTGCTGTTGATGTTGCCACTGTTGTTGTTGTTGTTGTTGTTAGCATTATTATTATCAATGTTGTTATAAGTATTATTGATACTATCGTTATTATTGATAGTATTCCTTATTATTCATGTTATCATTGTTTTACTTAGTAAAAGTAGAAGCTGCGGCGGTAGCACCACCAGCAATAGTAGTAGTATTCTTATACTTATTATTGATTGTATCATTGTAATTGACAATAATCCTTATTGTTATTGTTATTAATATTTTGAATACTAGAAGTAGTAATAGTAGTAACAATAGTGCCAGCAGCACCACCAGAAGCACTAGTAGTGGTAATAGTAGTGGTAGTAGTAGTAGCAGCAGTAGTACATCAATATTGAATTTCAGTTTCAGTTTCAATTTCTCAAAATGACGTCTCTGTGCTCGGAATGAATTCCATATGCACTAACATCACAGGTGTCATGTGATGGAGAAGATCCAAAATGATCACGGCACAAACCTTAAGCCTGCACAAAAAGCCACGAGCTGGCCAGGTCCTAAGGTCCTATTCAGACAGTGACATAACCTGGGGTCGTAGGGGAGTGAGGTGGCAAAGACCTCAACTTTTCCCAGGACAGCACCACCAGGGCGGCGCCCATCTCCTCTCCCTCGCTTCAAATTCATATTCATATATACATTTTTTACAAAGACTTCAGAAAGCAAGAAAGCTAATTGCTCTTCAAGGGATGGGACCTGGGAAATTAACCTATCTCTCCGACGTTTTATACCAAGGCAGCCGGGCAATTCCCTGCTCTTCACGATTTTCAACTACCGTGGGATCTTTAGCATGTGCAGCCAGATGGCACACGGGCCCGACTCGTTTTTCTTCCCCTTCCGAAGAACTAGACGCTAAGTTCGATTTTCCAGTCAAACTGAGGAGAAAAGTCGAGACCTCTACAGGGAGCAAACCCTGGAACCTCCAGTTTAGCTATTTCAGGCAAACGACTGAACCATTCTGCCACTCTTCTCAATATTAAAGATAGGGAAAAGCACTATTTAGGAAGTTTGTCCTTATACAGATTTATGTGTTACATTTCGAAAGAGACAAAAACAAAACACTGACTGCGCTTGAACTGATATTTCTCGTGAAAAAGGAATAATACAAAACTCTTTGCCTCATAATTTGCTGAGAAAACATGTTTTAGCATAATCACTGTATTTCATCATTTTGTTATATTAAGTAATTAACTAACATAAATTTCATAATGCATCTTCAAACCTTCATTACAGTGCCTTTAAAAGTATGGCAATTGTTTCAAGTATAGCTTATTTTTTATATGTATTTGTGTAGAGAACAGAAGATGCTGTCAAGAAAAAAAGAAAAGTTCTTCATCACATCTGAGTTAGGACAATTTGGTTTGATAAGTTCTCTTCCATCTATGTTGTATCTATGAATAAAGTAAACTGTGGTGATTCCACTGCTCATTAAATAAATAGATAAATAAACAAATAAATAAATAGATAAATAAATAAATGCATAAATAGATAAGATCCTTTACTGTTGTTGTTGTTTTTTTCTTCCCTTCTCCTTCAGTCAGCATCTTCTTGTTTCAATCGGTCCTGCCATTCTCAGACGATTACAACAGTAAAGAAAACAACTTTTCTTGCTATTCTGTCGCTATGCACTGACCTGTCAATCCCTTTTTGTGCCCCAGCTACAAGCTATCTAGCTCATTCGTTTATTGCTCACTGTGCATCTGGGCTGTTAGACAGTATCAAAACAGGGCTGACAACCTGAAATCTTAAAATCCCTAAAACAAGTGTGACTGCCCGCTTTCAACCAAACAGGAATCATAAAAAACATGAAAGAAGAATAAAAACACGTATTCAATACAACAAGACAAGACAGGCGCAGATTTTCGTTCAAACTGGCCTTTGCCAAGCGTAAGATTACAAACAAACAAACACCAGATACAAAAATTAGGGGAAAAAGACTGGAAAAACTGAAAAATCCCTGTTATGGAAACAGTGGGAAACAAAGAGAGAAAACCAAACAACTCAGGAGAAGAAGCCAACCAGCTTATTCATATTACACACTTGTGAAACGTCAGATACATATGCACTAGCAAACATATACAGCCACATTCCCGTTCTGATGTTTCCCGCTTCCTCCACCCACCCCCCATCACCCCCTCACCCCACCCCGGGACTTATCTAATCCTATACTGACACCACAACAGAACAACAATGATGTAAAGCTGGGACAGTGAGAAGGCCAGTTTGGATATAGCGCACCCCGGGATTCGAACCCACAACAATGGTTTTGGGTGATCTGTACCTGAATACCTTATTTTGGCCAGCCTTTGTATATCACTCCAAACTATGAGCATAAAACTAAGTGTTCTGTGAGAATTACTTACATCTCTGGTTACCATCAGAAGAATTCCATTGTCTTATTCATGAGAGAGGTGGTTCCATAGTTGATACACCAGTAAGGTTGCCATTGCTGTATTTTGTTTGCATTATCTATAATAATAATAACAATAACAACAACAATAATAATAATAATAATTATAACAATAATGATAATAATTATCATTATCACGATTATTATTATCATCATCATCATCATTATGATTATAATCATTATCATCATCGTCAATATGATTATCACAATACTGACAGGAAAAAAGAACATTTAGGAAGTCTACGTTTATATGGATTTGTGTACTGATTTTTGAGAGATAAGAACAAAAAAAATTGACAGCGCTTGAATTAGTATTTCTGATGTAAAATAAATAATGCAAAAATATACAGCTCATAATCTGTTGAAATATAACGTTTCAGCGTGATTGCTATATTTGTCATTATTATCTTAAACACACTCTCTCTGAAATAGATTTTCATAATACATCTTCAAATTTCTTCTTCAGAAGTATGGCAACCTTTCGGATATAGCTTATTTTTCATATGTATTTCCGTATTGATAATATTCTTTTTAAAAGGGGATCTCTCGTATCACAAAATATTTTCTATTTTTAGGATCATCGCACTTATGGCGGTTCCTTTGAACTCACCTTTTATTTTTTCTTTTTTTTTTTCTTTTTTTTTTTGTCGTCCCATTTTCTATTTTCTACACCACCTTAATGACCACAGAAGCTGGCAGAGTTTTTACAATGCGATGATGATGATGTCGATGAGGATGATAATCATGATGCTATGGAGTTCCATCTAAGATTGAGACTGTGTGAGAATGCTGTACTCTTCGCTTGCTATCAATCATAATATATCCTGGCGCCAACCAGGCCAGAGAGCCCATAGCACACCCAACTTTGGGTAGGAGCTTGTTAGAGCCGAAATATCCCACATTGATTTTTTGAAGGGACTGATGGGGATTCAAACCCACAACCTTTCGGTCAGTAGTTCATTGCATTAACCACTACACCACGGCGGCTGGTCACAAAATATTTTCGACCACATTTGAACTGGGACGAAATGTTATGATAGTTCGTTTAAACCAAAATTGTATCTATGAATGAAACAAACCAAATGGATTCCCTTCATTAATCGATTTTGCCAAAGGCAAAGGGGGGGGGGGGGGGGGAGATTGTTAATTCTTTTACTGCTGCACTCTATCTACCAACTGTAAAAAATTAACGTTTTGACTTCCGTGTCCTATCCACCAGCTTCCGTGCAGAAAGCTGATGGATAGAGTGAGGGAATCAAGGGGTCAACTTTTGCTTTCCTAGTATCGTTGACATATGCAGGACGCTGGTGGACACAGTGCAGGAGTCAAAGGGTTAAATAGTTTATCATCCAGGGACATGTCTTTAGGCTTCTTTTGGCAACTTTCTGATGGGTAGTCCTCATGAGCTCTGATAGTGATAAGAATTGTAAACTCGACAGAATGGAACGACATAGAACGTCCCTTGAATTTTAAAAGCTTTGTTATAAAACAGAGAGAGAGACACAGAGATAGAGAAAGAGAGAGAGAGAGAGAGATGGGGAGTGAGACAAAGTGAGACCGAGAGAGAGATGGCAGAGGGGGGAGAGAAAGACAGTGAGAGAGAGAGAGACGGGGAGTGAAATGGGGAGAAAAGCAAAGTGAGACAGAGACAGAGACAGAGAGAGGGATGGGGACAGAGACAAAGAGTGACCGGAAGAGTCAGAGAAAGGACAAACAAGAACAATAAAGAAACCATTCTGTACATAGAAACACCTTCCCACACACCCACCCCACAGAGACACACAGACACACAGAGGTCCATAACCGTGTGATTAAACACTCTTTGATAACAGGCAACCTTGCAAGTAAATAGCCTGGGAAACATTGAATTTCAAGAGGTTGACAGGTAATAGAAAAGTTTACCTTCAAGCAGCTTGTTGCCAGTTTACGCGGATCATTGTTCAGACCATTGATGAAATGGCTATCGAGTGGCGTCGGCAGCCTGGGAAGATGACTGTCCGGCGAGAGGCGAGACGTTGGTGGTCAGGGTCTCATCAGGTCCCTCAGGTGTTTCTTGTTAATCTATCACAGATCATTTAAGTGTGTGTGTGTGTTTCGTGTGTGTGTGTGTGTGTGTGTGTGTGTGTGTGTGTGTGTGTGTGTGTGTGTGTGTGTGTGTGTGTGTGTGTGTGTGTTTGTTCGTGTATGTGTGTGTGTGTGTGTGTGTGTGTGTGTGTGTTGTTTGGGCCAAACATGGGAAAAAGTTATATGTACATGCGTGTGCGTATGTCTGTGTGTGTGTGTGCGCGCGCGCGCGCGTGTGTGTGTGTGTGTGTGTGTGTGTGCACGTGCGTGCCTGCCTGCAGGTGTGTGTGTGTGTCGTTGTGTCTGTGTGTGCGTGTGTGCATGCGTGTGCAGTGTGTGTGTGTGGCCACACATGAGAAAAATGTAATGTGTACATATGTGTGTATGTCTGTATGTGTCCATGTGTATGTGTGTATGTGTCTGAGCGCATGTGTGTGTGTTGACCAATAATGGAAAAAGTTACGTGTACGTGTGGGCGTATGTCTGTGTGTGTGCGTGCGTGCGAGTGTGTGAATGTATGTGTGTGTGTGTGTGTGTTTGCCAAAACTGGAAAAAGATTACATGTACATGTGTGTGTGCGTTCGTGTGTGCGTGCGTGCATTTGTGCGTGCGTGCGTTTCTGCGTGTGTGTGTATGTATATCTGTGTGTGTGTGTATGGGTGCTTGTGTGTTGGCCAAACATGGAAAAACATTGCGTTTACATGTGTGTGTGTGTGTGTGTGTGTGTGTGTGTGTGTGTGTGCGCGTGCGTACGTGCGTGTGTGTGTGTGTTTGTATGTGTCCGCACGTGTACTTGTGTGTGTGTGTGTACGTGTGCGCAAGTGTACTTTTGTGTGTGTGTGTTTGAGTGTGTGTAATTGTGTGTATGTGTGTGTGTGTGTTGACCAAAAATGGAAAAAGTTACTTGTACATGTGTGAGTGTGTATGTGTGTGTATGTGTGTGTGTGTGTGTGTGTGTGTGTGTGTGTGTGTGTGTGTGTGTGTGTGTGTGTGTTGTGTGTGGTGTGTGTGTGTGTGTGCTGGCCAAACAAGGAAAAAAGTCACATGTACACGCGTATGCGTGCGCGCGCACGCACGTGGGTGTGTGTGTGTGTGTGTGTGTGTATGTGTGTGTGTATGTGTGTGTGTGTGTGTGTGTGTGTGTGTGTGTGTGTGTGTGTGTGTGTGTAACTGTTTGATAACCATTGTAGCTGTCCTGTTTTATTTTCCTTGTTTAAACCCTTTGTCGCCTGCACCCTATCCACCAACTGCAAAAACTTAACCCTATGACACCACCACCTCATCCACCATCTTCCTGCAGGAAGCTGATGGATAGGATGAGGCAGTCAAAGGGTTAAATTTTTGCTTTGCTAACATGGTTGACAATACAGGATGCTGGTGGACAGACTGCTGGAGTCAAAAGGGTTAATTGTTTCTCCTCTTTCTTTTACCCTTGCCTGTGCATGTTTTCTGTATCTTGTATTATTTTCAAAAGAGAAATTAAGGTTCATCACATGCACATTTAGGCAGTTTAATTGTGCTCACATTTTTATTGTCCTTTCGTTCTAAGCTACTGTAATGGCCACAGAGCCAGAAAAACAATGGAAAGAAATAAACAGATAAAAAAAAAAGCTGAATCGAAACTGCAAATTTTTTATTGATAATTTATTACATATACAGATAAAAAACGTAATCAAAAGTGCAACTTTTTTTATTGATCATTTATACTCTCCTGGCTGTATTTTGTATTCAGTTCAAAATTATATGGTTTACAGCCAAACGCATCTGTTTAACCCTTTGACTCCCTCACCCTAGCCACTAGTATCCAGCATCATCATCAATGATAGCAAAGCAAATACTGAACACCTTGACTCCCTCACTCTATCCACCAGCTTCCTGCAGGTAAAATAGTGAAAGGGTTAAGATAGAGTGAGGAAGTCAAAGGGTTAAGTTTGTGCAGTTGGTAAATAGGTACAGGAGTCAAAGGGTTAACAACCCAATGCCTGTGTATTTACACAGATAGCCAGACGCAAGCATGTGGTAAGGGTCTAGGCGCTTTTGCAGGGGCATGTCTTTAAGTGGGGAAGGATTTGTAGCGCAAGTCACGTGTACAAAGATGCTGTCATCGTTACTATTTTTTTTCAGTCTGAAATAATCCCATCTATCATCGATTTTCTTTATTCATTTATTTATTCATTGTAGTGGTTTGCTTATCATATCAAAATATATGCCATTTTTTTGTTTATATTTTTTTTTATTTATCTATGTCTCTATATATTTGTTTGTTTTTTCATTCCGTTGTTTCTCCATCTGCTCATTGTTTTCTATTTCTATATTTTCTATTGCGTTTCGATGTCAGTCAAATCTCCTTTTCATCAAAGTAATGATTTTTTTCTTCACTCAACGCTATGTATATTTTACGTAATCCTAGACTACTCTCTCTCTCTCTCTCTCTCTCTCTCTCTCTCTCTTTCTCTCTCTCTCTGTCTCTCTCTCTCTCCTGTAAAAAAATGAAACAAGACACTAGATGGATAAACTATGCAATAAATCTCACTGTTTTCATACAGTATCATAAACTAAAAGCAGCTGATCTAAGATTTTAAAGCTACTAGTTTCCAAATAGTATAAAACATATTACATAAATTTGATTCAAATCAGTTAAAACCACAAGCAGTTGCTTTTTAAACAGGGTCTTTGTTTGTCCAAATTTGTGAACATTTACTGGAAAAAAAACACACACACACACATGCGCACAAAAGTCGGGTGAAATTCCGTCTGATGACAGTTGTGAAATCTGATTTTTACACACAATTTGTTTACAGACACACACCTAAGAAGGCCCACACATCCCTTCTGTCCCCCACATACCACCCCACTCTCTCTCTCTCTTTCT
>JAPXFY010000188.1:45000-47500 GCA_030674185.1 Monoplex corrugatus | reverse complement strand
TATCCTTCCAGGTGATCTTCAGGAGCTGTCTGAGGCAGTTGATGTGGAATCGGTTGAGTTTCTTGGCATGGCGGTCGTATACGGTCCATGTCTCACAGGTATACAGAAGGGTTGGCAGAACGGCTGCCTTGTATACCTTCAGCTTGGTGGACAGTTTGATACCTCTCCTGTCCCATACCGATACCCTGAGGTCATCATAGTACTGTGAAAAAAATCCCAGGCTGTATGGCCTTTATAGTGGGGTAACAATTGAAAGAACGGTAACTGTATGACCTTTATAGTGGGGTAACAATTGAAAGAACGATAACTGTATGACCTTTATAGTGGGTAACAATTGAAAGAACAATAACTGTATGGCCTTTATAGTGGGATAACAATTCAAAGAACAATAACTGTATGACCTTTATAGTGGGGTAACAATTCAAAGAACAATAACTGTATGACCTTTATAGTGGGGTAACAATTCAAAGAACAATAACTGTATGACCTTTATAGTGGGGTAACAATTCAAAGAACAATAACTGTATGACCTTTATAGTGGGATAACAATTCAAAGAACAATAACTGTATGACCTTTATAGTGGGGTAACAATTCAAAGAACAATAACTGTATGACCTTTATAGTGGGGTAACAATTCAAAGAACGATAACTGTATGACCTTTATAGTGGGGTAACAATTCAAAGAACGATAACTGTATGACCTTTATAGTGGGGTAACAATTCAAAGAACAATAACTGTATGACCTTTATAGTGGGGTAACAATTCAAAGAACGATTACTGTATGACCTTTGTAGTGGGGTAGTAATTGAAAGAACGATAAATGTTTGACCTTTGTAGTGGGTAACAATTCAAAGAACGATAACTGTATGACCTTTGTAGTGGGTAACAATTCAAAGAACGATAACTCTATGACCTTTATAGTGGGTAACAATTCAAAGAACAATAACTGTGTGACCTTTATAGTGGGGTAGTGATTCAAGAACTATAACTGTATGACCTTTATAGTGGGGTAGTGATTCAAGAACTATAACTGTGTGACCTTTATAGTGGGGTAGTGATTCAAGAACTATAACTGTGTGACCTTTATAGTGGGGTAGTGATTCAAGAACTATAACTGTGTGACCTTTATAGTGGGGTAGTGATTCAAGAACTATAACTGTATGACCTTTATAGTGGGGTAGTGATTCAAGAACTATAACTGTATGACCTTTATAGTGGGGTAGTGATTCAAGAACTATAACTGTATGACCTTTATAGTGGGGTAGCAATTGAAAGAACGATAACTGAAAATAGGTAGAAACTTGTACAATGTCGAGAAATATCCAAAACAATACACACGGCATCAATTGACACAATTTAACAAATGGTTACATACATTTTCTGCGCTACACAGTGCACGAAAAAACTGAATAATGCCATTTGTATAATACCAGTATTGCAAGAATTATCATCGTTTTAACACATCCTTAACCTTTTGACTCCTGCACCCTACGTACTAACTGCAAAAACTTAACTATGTGACTCCCTAACCCTATCCACCAGCTGCAGGAAGCTGGTGGATAGGATGAGGCAGTGAAAGGGTTAAGTTTATGCTTTGCTGGCATGGTTGATAATGCAGGGATGCTAGTGGACAAGGTGCTAGAATCGAAGCGTTATCTGGGAAATACACAGATTTCATCCAGCGGTGTTGGTATAAACAAAATATTAAAAAATATCTTGTTTGTAAAAGATCCTTTGGAGTATAAAGCACAACGTTTCGAGCCAAGGCCCTTTGTCATGTTATTTTTATTGGTAAACCATGTTTGAAATTCTTCTGAAATTTTTCGAGCTTTTCGCTCATCATCAGAGTTCTGGAAAAGGAGAACAAAACACAAATGTAACAAGTAACCAAGTAACATAAATCAGCATTAAACACGAACAATATTAGAATGTGAAGCGATCATACAACATCATTACTGCTTAATTGTCAGCATGGTTTGCCAATAAAAATAACGTGTAACACGCGTCGCAGCCATGATATTACCATATATATATATATATATATATATATATATATATATATATATATATATATATATATATATATATATATATATATGTATGTATATATGTGACCTCCCACCACGAAATCAGTCTTAACTCGCAGTCAGTCGAACAGCACTAGGAGCTGAAAAGGTGACTGATGCTCTATCTGGTGTGCTTTGACTTTTTCTCAAAATTGATTTATGTAGACTATAATCTATCCCCAACAGAATTTTTTTTCTTGAAAAAATGATATTAATCAATTTAAATCGGTATTTTAATGCTCTGATCGCAGCAAAAAGAACGCAATTTCCTACGAAAAGTAGGCCTACCTATTTTTTCTCTTATTATGAACCGTACCGCACATGTAGATGGAAAGCTCTTTGGTGGACCTTTCAAATAATGACAGCGAAAATTAGAAACAGACTGGGTCAAAGCCACTAAATAAAGAAATTTAAGGAAAATGTCTGGTAGAG
>JAPXFY010000188.1:35000-37500 GCA_030674185.1 Monoplex corrugatus | reverse complement strand
CGTAAGGGACAAGAGAAGGGTAAGGGTGGAGTAGATGGGGGAAGGGACAGACAGGAGATGGCGTACTAGGGAATTTGATAGGGGATGGGGCAGACAGGAGATGGTGTACTAGGGGATGGAGTGGGGGTGGGACAGACAGGAGATGGCATACTAGGGGATGGAGTGGGGATGGGACAGACAGGATATGGCATACTAGGGGATGGAGTGGGGAAGGGACAGACAGGAGATGGCGTACCAGGGGATGGAGTGGGGAAGGGACAGACAGGGAATGCCATACTAGAGGATGTGGACAGACAGCAGATGGCATACTAGGGGATGGAGTGGGGATGGGACAGACAGGAATGTGTCTAAGGGGATGGGTGGGGAAGGGACAGCAGGAGATGGCGTACAATGGGGGAAGGGACAGACGGGAATGCCATACTAGAGGATGGACAGACAGCAGATGGCATACTAGGGGGATGGAACAGACAGGAGATGGCTTACTAGGAATGGACAGGACATGAGAGATGGCATACTAGAGGGACAGACGGACAGACAGGAATGAATACTAGGGAGACAGACAGGGACATACAGGGATGGCATACAGAGGACAGACAGGAAGACAGACAGAATGGCATACTAGAAGACAGACAGGAACAGACAAGGATGCATAAATACTAGGGACAGGACAGGGAACAGACAGGAGATGGCATACTAGAGACAGCAGGAACAGACAGGAATGAGCATACTAGAAGACAGACAGGGAACAGAAAAGAGATGGCATACTAGAGGACAAGGCAGGGAACAGACAGGATATGGCATACTAGATGACAGACAGGGAACAGACAGGAGATGACATACTAGATGGACATACAGGGAACAGACAGGATATGGCATACTAGAGGACAAACAGGAAACAGACAGGAATGCATACTGAGAGGGACAGACAAGAGGAACTAAGGAACAGACAGAAGAGATATGGCATACTAGGGGACAGACAGGGAACAGACAGGATATGTCATACTAGAGACAGACAGGGAACAGACAGGAGATGGCATACTAGAGGACAACAAGGAACAGACAGGAATGGTATACTAGAGACAGACAGGAACAGACAGGAGATGGCATACTAGAGGACAGACAAGGAACAGACAGGAAGTGGCATACAGAGGACAGACAAGGAACAGACAGGAGATGGCCATACTAGAGGACAGGCAGGGAACAGACAGGGAATGTCATACGAAGAGGACAGACAGGAACAGACAGGGAATGCCATACTAGAGGACAACAGGGAACAGACAGGAGATGCATACAGAGGACAGACATGGAACAGACAGGGAGCAGAGAGACACAGGGAACAGACAGGAGATGTCATACTAGAGATGGACAGACAGGGAAACAGACAGAGGAATGCATACTAGAGGACAGACAGGGAACAGACAGGGAGGCATACTAGAGGACAGACAGGGAACATACAGAGGACGGGACATACAGGGAACAGACAGGATATGGCATACTAAAAGACAGACAGGGACAGACAGGATATGGCATACTAGAGACAGACAGGGACAGACATGATATGGCATACTAGAGGACAGACAGGGACAGACAGGAGATGGCATACTAGAGGACAGACAGGGACAGACAGGAGATGGCATACTAGAGGACAGACAGGGACAGACAGGAGATGGCATACTAGAGGACAGACAGGGACAGACAGGAATGGCATACTAGAGGACAGACAGGGACAAACAGGATATGGCATACTAGAGGACAGACAGGACAGACAGGAGATGGCATAATAAAAGACAAACAGGGAGTGGATAAGGTAGGGAGATGGACAGACAGGGGATGTAGTAGGTAGAGGAAATGGGACAGACAGGGGATGTAGTAGGTAGGGGGATGGGACAGACAGGGGATGTAGTAGGTAGGGGGATGGGACAGACAGGGGATGTAGTAGGTAGGGGGGATGGGACAGACATGGGATGTAGTAGGTAGGGGGATGGGACAGACCTAGGATGTAGTAGGTAGAGGAAATGGGACAGACATGGGATGTAGTAGGTAGGGGGATGGGACAGACATGGGATATAGTAGGTAGAGGAAATGGGACAGACAGGGGATGTAGTAGGTAGGGGGATGGGACAGACATGGGATGTAGTAGGTAGAGGAAATGGGACAGATATGGGATGTAGTAGGTAGGGGGATGGGACAGACATGGGATGTAGTAGGTAGAGGAAATGGGACAGACAGGGGATGTAGTAGGTAGGGGGATGGGACAGACATGGGATGTAGTAGGTAGAGGAAATGGGACAGACATGGGATGTAGTAGGTAGGGGGATGGGACAGACATGGGATGTAGTAGGTAGAGGAAATGGGACAGACATGGGATGTAGTAGGTAGGGGATGGGACAGACATGGGATGTAGTAGGTAGAGGAAATGGGACAGACATGGGATGTAGTAGGTAGGGGGATGGGACAGACATGGGATGTAGTAGGTAGCGGAAATGGGACAGACAGGGGG
>JAPXFY010000188.1:0-2500 GCA_030674185.1 Monoplex corrugatus | reverse complement strand
TTTCCCTCCAACCTTTAATCCAGGGTCTTCTTCTAGGTTTCTCATGATGTTTTCGCTGTATAGTGAAAACAGATTTAGTGACAAAACACAACCCTGTCTGACTCCTCTTTTGATGTTTTGGAATTTACACATATGAAAAGATAATGTCGATACATGAACTCCACATAGTATACAGAATATACATAATGATATTTTATACATTAGAAGTTTAAAAATGAACATTAAGATTTAGCACATGTCAGCATTTCCCCTATCAACCATTTCACAAACCACATCCCTTTACTGAACGACAATCAAGCATCATCGAGCAATGTGGTAACAGAAATGATATAAATGTATACATATAAGACAAATTGTGTTCACATAAAAACAACCTGTAGCTTACAAAGGACAGAAGAGTTTCATTCGTATATGCATAGGTCTATGAATATGCGTGAGCATTGAATACCCATGACAAATATGCATATTAATAAGTTTGGTACGCTGGCAAATATTGTTCCCAGTATAACTCTCACGGTTGATTGAGTCATAAATTAGTATTGAAATTAATTGCATTCAATATTTCAACAAAACGAGAAAAGATTTTAAAAAAAGGGGGTGGGTATCTAACCATTTAACGATCGTAATATTAACAATTGTCTTTCTAATTTCACACAAAATAATGATTGAAAGAAATACAAAAAATAATTGATAAAGTGCTTGGAATATTAGGATATCGGAATAATTACTGGTGAACACATTCTTTATTATCTTTTTTACTCTTTTTACATGGCACAATGCACATTTCTCGTAGTTTACCCTCGACGTGTTTTATGACGTTTATCATTATGTTATCTTCAACCAGCGAGGTGTTTGGAACATCACAGATGACACGTTTGAGTTCTTTTCGTGATCAAGGGGGATGTTTTTTACACGATCAATTTGTGATTAAGCTGTTTCGTGACTTATTTATTCAAAAATGTCTATGATTGAAAATACATGAACTTTGCAGTCTTCTATATCAGATGCTATTTAGTTTAAAATAAAACCTACTACAGCGTGTTTTTGGAATAAAGATCACAAAGTCCACATATTTCTAAATATTTAATGTTTTCATCGAATACTATTAAGATTTTATCCTACTAAAAATGAACTTATCCTACGATATGAGGATACCATCGCGCACAGCCTTAGACCTTTTTTTTAACGGAATTTCATATTTTCCTTTGCGGTACTGAAGTCCACCATAGTTTTAGACCCGGCAGCCTCTTGCATGTGATCTTGGAGATGGCATTTTCACACACGACAGAGGAGGAGAGAGTGGCAAGCACTGCGCTATCCTGACTGCACGTGTCATGAAGGACAAACACTGATATAACGTGGATGGCTTTGAAAGGTCCTGTGGTATTAGTATTGCTGTGATGATGACAGCTTGTGATTATGACCTTTAGACAACTTGCGATGACATTAACCCAGATGTGACGATATGAGATATGTTCTTAAAATTATCTGTTCTATAAAGACGTTTTCGTTGTAAATGGTTTTCGTGTGAAATATATTGGCACACTTTTTTTTGTGCAAAGTTGTGTATTATGAACGATGATTTGATTCTGAACATTGGTAGTGAATTTTTGAGCAGAGGTTGGAGAAAGACAAGTGATAATATTGTCTGATTTTGATGTTAAAAATTTTTTTTTTTTTCTTTCTACCTTCTCGTAATCAATAACACAGAGAGAGAGTCAGTAAAATGGAAAAAAAACAACATTATGCACACTTCCAAATCGAATTGAAGGTAAACGTTTTGTTACCAAATAGAGATTAAGATAAGAGAAAGATTGATAAATACCTGGAATCTTTCTTCTACTTCTGATTTGTTACACATGAAATTACAAGACGGCGCCAGGTTGTAAAACAACAAGTGGCGAGCTTTCATAAATCGTTCTTCAATAGCGCACGCAGTGACTAACTTTAGTAAATCAAATTTGTACATTAATTATCTGCAAGCTTAATTAGACTTACAACACGTCACACATAATCTGACTTTTAACCGAAACACGCAGAACTCAAGGTGTTAGGCAAGTTGACCCCATTCTACGATGACTTTAGCTTAAGTCTCTAAAAATGTTCGTCGTATTTACTTGTGGAACCAAGGGGTAATAAAAAAACAACTGAACTGCAACGTTCTTGAACGACTTCGGGGTGAAATGGATTCATGATCCAGAACCTGCTTGGTTTCTTGTGTTCAAAGATTTGTTGAACCTTCTGAGAGAGTCTTTCTTGTTCTTTTACTAAGGGGTGATCTTTGAAAGGTTGCTTCTTGTTACATGTTCGTGGACTTTTCTGCACTGGATCCATGGGGTGTTTCAGTTTTGGCCATTCCTTCTTTTCAGTTTAAGGTAAGCCCCACTCCCCTCTTTCCGTCTGTCTGTCTGTTTGTCTCTCCCTTTATCTCTCTCTCTCCCTTTCTCTCTTTCTCCCTCTTTCTCTCATCGTTTCTCTCACTCTCTCCCTTTCTCTCTCG
>JAPXFY010001887.1:7500-15000 GCA_030674185.1 Monoplex corrugatus | reverse complement strand
AAAGGAGCCCACTGAATGTAGCACAACTCTTGACACCTGTGTGAAAACTATCAACACCCAATTTCCAAAAGCCAGGGTAGTTTTAAGTCAGGTAGCTCCTGTGAGGGACAAACACCTAAACGCTAAAAGAGAGCTCCTAAATGCCCTAACAAAAGTGCGACTTCTTAAAGCAGCCAGTGTCGAATACGTCAACAATGACAATCTTCAAACTATCAGTCACACTCAAGTCAGCCAGGACGACGTCCATCCAACCATCAGAGGGGCGAGCGTTCTGGCCAGAAACTTAGGGAGGCAAATCCATCAGCTTTTCTGGGAAAAACCGAGGAGGAGATCAAACCGACAACGACATCAACAAAGACCCGGCTTTCAATCTCCGTTTTTCTTCTCTCCTTGGTCATTTTAGATTCAGCCCAGATTCAGTTTCTCTTCGTTCAGTTCTCAGCTATATTGTTTTACTTAATTATTTTCTTGTTCACATACTTCATTTTTATCCTATTTGTACCTTTTAATTCAAAGTTAAATGAAATCTATATAAACTTACCATATTGTTCTAAAGTTATTCAACCGTTCCTCATGAAGACGTGTGTAGTAAGTGATATCAACATTTTTCAGTGGAACGCACGTTCCATTGTTAAAAACATCTCATATTTGAGTAACTATCTCTCTTCTAAAAACGTCCATGTCATGCTCCTACAATCGCTGAATACCATCAAAACCAAATTATCTAAAATATCCGGTTTTTATTATCCACCAATATGTGACTCTGTAAATGACGGTGGCCGTATACAAACAGCTATATACATTCGGGAAGGACTGAACTATTGTGAACGATCATCGCCAGTACCTAAATATACCGCATTTATTTCATCATGTGCAATCATTATAAAATTTTCCTCATCGTTAGTTGTGAATATGGCCTCTGTATACTTACCAAGAGGCCCAGACTCTGTGAACACTGAATGGTTAAAACACTTTCAAGATCAGGACGACAAGTGGATAATTGGAGGTGATTTTAATGCACATGCCCCATTTTGGGAAAAGTATTGTACAAACATAACAAGCAACAGGTTGATTGAAAATATTGTAGATTCCAATTTATATTTACTTAACAACGGACACGTTACCCGGATCCCCGATATACCAACCCACAGACCCACAGCTATCGACCTTACTTTAATCTCACCATCCCTAGCCCCAAACGCCACATGGCAAACAGAGGATGACTTGTTGGGATCAGATCACATCCCCATACGTCTTACCCTAAACCATACTACAGAAATAGACGCCATACCACAAGATAGTTTACCCAAGTTTAATTATAAAAACGCTGACTGGATCAGTTTTAAGGCAATCCTTGAAAAGACAAGAACAGATCTATCTGAAGCAATGAACATAAACGAAACGTACGAAGTTTTCTGTAACTCACTCTTAAGGGCTGCTAACATTTCAATTCCAAAACTTACAGTGTCAAAAATAGGAAAACATCATGGAAATGTCTGGTGGAATGAGGACTGTCAAAAGGCAGTGAACGAAAAGAAAGAAAAATACAAAATTTATTTAGCAAACAGGTCACCTGAAAATCATACAGCGATGAAAAGTGCCAACATTAAGTGTAACAGAATCATAGAGCAAGCCAAAGAACAACACTGGACATCTTTTTGTAAATGTGAAGTAAATAACCACAAAGACACGATAAAGATTTGGGAAAAACTAAAATTAATGAAAAACGGGATTAAGTTGCCATCAATTCCAGTAAAGCTAGAAAATAACCCTATTCCTAGCTCATTGGAAAAAGCAGAAGCTTTTGCAGACGTGTTTGCTGAGGCCTGTCGTGTAGAAGGACTCCCTGTCTCTGATAGAAATTATAGGGAACGAGATGAAAAGAAAGATGTATATAAGGACCCTGCCTATGACAATACTCACTACATAAATGCATCACTCACACTTCAAGAATTAAAAGATGCCATTCAGTCCCTTCCAAGTAAAAAAACGTCAGTTGGACTAGATGCAATTTCCAATGAGATGCTGAAAAATTTACCAGAAAATTTTATAATCTTGCTACATGACATATTTCAAAAATGCTGGAATAGTGGGATAATGCCTAACAACTGGAAAGAAACAATAGTGGTTCCTGTATTAAAACCAGGTAAATGTAATACCGATTTGAAAAACTACAGGCCAATTGCATTAACATCACAATTATGTAAACTAATGGAGAAAATAATCTTAAAGAGACTGATGCACTATTGTGAAAAGAATAAAATAATACCAGTAAATCAGGCAGGATTTCGAAAAGGCAGGTCACCAGTAGAGATCCTAACAAAGCTAACTACTAATATAAAACAACAATTTGCAAGACGTCAATGTGTTTTAGCTACATTTTTTGATATAACGAAAGCATACGATCAAGTGTGGCACTCCCGATTGTTATTCAAATTTAAAAGTATTGGGCTGACAGGTCACATTTTTGGCTATGTTAAGTGTTTCTTAGAAAACAGAGTATTTCAAACGAGGATTGAAAATGTATATTCCACGAAACGAATTCTTCAAATGGGTATCCCTCAGGGATCCGTTATAGCTCCCCTTCCTTTCATGATATTAATGCATGACTTACCCAGTAAAGTATCTAAGCATGTAGTTTTAGCTCAATATGCTGACGATTTATGCATGTGGATGCAGGTAAATATGAAAAAGAAAACTCCTTTGCGCTGTATCAATTATACACGCAAATGCTACCAATTAGAACTTGATAAAATAGCGCGATACATGGTAGAAAATGGGTTACATCTATCCCTGGAAAAAAACAAAAATAGTTTTATTTAATAATGGAGCTAACCCAGTAAATATTCCCACTTTCAAACTGGGAGATACTCTTCTTCAGTTTAACGAGTCGATTAAATTCTTAGGAGTTTTCCTTACAGCAAAATTATCTTGGAATCAGCATATTGAATACTTATTAACCAAAGCTCAAAAAAGTTTAAATTTCATAAAAATAGTTCGCAAACAGACATGGGGTCAAGATTCATCAACACTTGTTCATCTTTGTAAATCGCTTGTTAGATCTAAATTAACCTATGCTCAAGAAATCTTCTTCAGTGCACCGAAACACTTACTAAAAAAACTGCAGAGCATAGATTGTAAAGGTTTCAAACTTGCACTGGGTCTTCCAATGCATGCTTCCTGTCTTCGGACATATAATGAAATCAAACTGTTGCCACTTGATGAGCAAAGGAAAGTCGCTTCTACTAAATTTTTGTTAAGAAACACTACCGTAGAAAACATCTCAGAAACAGAAATTAAACTGAGATCAGATACCGACTTTCCAAAACGAGCTAAATCAATATCTTCACAGGTCACACTTGCAACATACACATCTGACGTCATGAAAGGCTCAGGAATTGATCTAGACGTAGATCCTGTATCTATACGACCTTCCTTTTCGCCAGTACCCAGTTGGGAACTCCAAAGAGCACGATTTGACGTACACCACACTAATTTAAAAAAAGGAGACAATATAAACTTACTGGCAAGTCAGGTTAAATGTCATATAAACGACGTATATTCTGATCATTTGAAAATTTACACTGATGGGTCAGTAATTGAAAGAAAAGCAGGCTCAGCGTTTTTAATACCTGCTCTCAAAATTGAAAAATCTTTCTACATAGGACTTGATAAATCTATCTTTACAGCTGAACTCTTTGCAATATTAATGGCTTTAAACTTTCTGATAAGTCTTCCTAGGACAATTTTTCAGATACTTCTTTGCGTTGATTCAAAATCAGTACTTCAGGCTCTTGAATTATCAAAATTACAAACAAGATCAGAAATGATTCTGGAAATAAGTCACTTGATTCATAATTTATCTTTAAGAGGCACTGATATTACTTTCTGCTGGATACCTTCTCATAGTTCTTTTAGTTATAATAATAAAGTTGACAGGGCTGCCAAAAGGGGAGCTAATAACTCACCAGATTCAAACAATATCCAGCTTTCTCTCTCGTTGCACGAGAATTACACTTTAGTGGACAACTACGTCTGGAAGCAGTTCCAATTAAAACAGAAAAAGTATGATAAATGTCACATGAACTTTGAAGTTAGCAAAATACTTAAGCAGCTTCATGCCAGCAGAACTATACAGTCCCTTATGTACAGATGGAAACTTGATGCATTCAAAACAAAATATACCAATAACATAGTGTGTCTGTGTGGAAAGAAGATAACACATAGTCATATTCTTTCTTGCGTTAGGGTAAAAACGACATATTCCAACACTATCTATGAGTACAGTTTCTGACATATTTGCCTCATCATCATTACTGTATGAATTTTTTGTTAGCCTGTCAAAAAGTCCTATAGCGAATTACCTTTAAAATGTTATTTGACTTGTTCATTGTTGTGGTTAGTCAATTATTAGTTTTACTTTTTATTCATTTCTTCCGGATATTTACTAATTTTGTTTGTCAGTTTGTTTGTTTAAATCGATAATTATGGTAACATTATTTGTTAGTTTTACCTTCCCCTCTTCAAAACAGTTGTTTTCTGGATCATCTTTTCTCAAATTCAAAATTGACAATTTTCAAATATCTTCTTCACTCCTCCTCTATCACTCCCCCCCCCCTTTTTTTTTTGGTTTTTTTGTTGTTGTTGTTGTCTAAAATCACTTTAGTGAATAGACATTAAATCAAAGACCACCACCACACACACACACACCAGGGTTAGCTCACACGGACAAAAACAATGACTGAAATCAACTATTTTGTCCTAAAGTTGTGTAAACAACACTTTCTCAGGAACTTCTGATAAACAACCACGAGATATTTGAGAAACAAAAAGGATCTTGCGCTCTACGTCTTGCCGTTATTCTTGTTTAAAGTCCAGCCGACTGCGTAGAGCCATATCAGGATTATAACCTGTTACAAAACATATACAATTCTTCAAAAGGGAAACAATAGAAAATAAAGTAAACATATCAATGAATTTGCGCATATAACACATGGAGATGCCACTGGCGTTGACCACTCCGTCTAACTTATCACACAAGGGTTTCAAAAAAACAAAAAAAAACAAAAAAAATCCTCAATACAGATTTAAACATAACTAAGGACACTAAAGCATATATAAACATTGGCATAAATTACCTAAAATTGCTTCCGCACATTTCATTTTTCTACAGCCAAAAATGCATTTAATGCAAGTACCCAATTATCAATACTAAGAGAAGTAAACTAGCCTTTATTGAAAACATACAGATGAATGGACCAGCAAGGCACAAAATGATAGGAAGAAATGACAGAAAGAAAAGGAGGAAGAAAGAAACAAAGAGTGACAGAAAAGAGGAAATTTCTAGCACAGAATTTCCAGAAGTTGAGGATACTATTTATACTGAAAGAACCCCGACATCCCTACAGGGGATCTGCATTCTTCTATCCTCCTCCATCATCATCATCATCATCATCATCATCAGGTGCCCTGCCGCATGGCGTTGGCGACCATGGACTTCCAACCATATCTATCTCTCTTTGCCCCCAGCATCTCCCCCACCCTCCTCATCCCCAGCCACTCTGCAAGTCTGTCCAGCATTCTCTCCATGTGTCTACCTGGTGCTCTCTTTCCCTCCAGCTTCCCCGTTGTAACCAGGTGCTCCAAAACCCCCTTCCTCATAAAATGGCCTATAAATGTTGCTTGTCTTTTCCTAATCTTCCTTATGAGTGATCTACTTATGTCTGCCTCCATCAAGACTGTCTCGTTTGTTTTCTTTGCTGTCCATGGAACTCTCAACATTCTTCTGAGAAACCACATCTCGGCTGCCTCGATCCTGCTCTGGCTTTGCTTGCTGACTGTCCACACCTCGCATCCGTACAACAGTATTGGTTCTATATAACATTCAAGGACTCTCTTTCTGATGTTAATTGATGGGCATTTGTTGGTAAGAATGCTTGTCATCTTCTTGAATGCTGTTTTGGCTTGGCCGATTCTGCCAGCTATTTCTGATGTGCATCTGCCGTCTGGTGAAATGATCGTTCCCAGGTATTTGGACTTATCAACCTGTGTCAAGGTTGTGCCATTTGCTGTTATTTTGCATGAGGGGATTTCATGTTTTTTACTGATCACCATGACTTCAGTCCTCCATACATGCCAAATACTGTGAGCCATTATCACTCACTTTACGTCGAATTTTTTTTGGATGTTTTGTCAAGGTACAGTAACCATATGAAGTACACAAAATATTCAAGACTTTGCCAGCACATAGAGTTTTGCGCAGGCTAAGGAAGTCTTGTTTTGTCTGGCCAAAACAGCATTCAAGAAGATTTAAAAGCATTCTGACCAACAAATGCTTATCAATTAACATCAAGAAGAGAGTTTTTGAATGTTATATAGAACCGATAATGTTATACGGTTGTGAGGCGTGGACAGTCAACACTCAAACCCAGAACAAGATTGAGGCAGCCGAAATGTGGTTTCTAAGAAAAATGTTGAGAGTTCCATGGACAGCAAAGAAAACAAACGAGACAGTCTCGATGGAGGCAGACACAAGAAGATCATTTATAAGGAAGATTAGGAAACTACAGGCAACATTTATAGGCCATTTTATGAGGAAAGGGGAATTAGAGCACCTGGTCACAACAGGAAAGCTGGAGAGAAAGAGAACACCAGGTAGACCCGGGGAAAAAATTTGGACGGACTTGCAGGGTGGCTGAGGACAGAGAGGGTGGAAGATGTGCTTGCGGCAACAAGGGACAGATGCATATGGAGGGCCATGATCGCCAACGCCATGGGGCAGGTAACTTGATGATGGTGATGATGATGATGATGATGAAGATGATGATCATAATGATGATGATGATGATGATGATGATGAAGAAGAAGAAGAAGAAAAAGATGATGATGATGACGATGATGATGATGATGATGACGTTGACGATGATGATAATGATGATGATGAAGAAGAAGAAGAAGAAGATGATGATGATGATGATAATGATAATGATGACGATGATGATGATGATGATGATGATGATGATGATGATGATGATGAAGGAAGTCTGCCAAAACTGCTGGCAGGTTGGGTAGAGCTCTTATGGTCTTGTCCGAGTTCGATGAATCCCTTTTGAGCAAACGCCAAACTCAAAGTGCAAAATCTGGATCAACGTTTGTATAAAAGGTGGAATTTTTAGAATGGCTTGACCATATCTGTTTGTTTTGTTTTCTTTTTTTTTTTTTTCTCACTCTCAAGACATTTGGGAAGGCAGAAGCAATTTGAATATCAAACACTGTTTTTTTCTTCTCTTCTTGTTGTTCTTGGAGTTTTGGGTCTTGTTTTCGAGTGGGGTGTGTGTGTGTGTGTGTGTGTGTGTGTGTGTGTGTGTGTGTGTGTGTGTGTGTGTGTGTGTGTGTGTCTGTGTCTGTGTGTGTGTCTGTGTCTGTGTGTGTGTTGTGTATGTGTGTGTGTGTGTGTATGGGTGTGTGTGTCTGTGTGTGTGTGTGTATGTAAAAAAAAAG
>JAPXFY010001887.1:0-2500 GCA_030674185.1 Monoplex corrugatus | reverse complement strand
CACAATGGATCATAATTAATGATAGACATAAAACACAATACGTGACCCCAGATCGAAGACTTCCATTTCATTACTTGTCCATTGATCTCGTGAACAGATCGCTTCATGGCTTTTCTATGGAAACACAATCAGGACACTTTGGGAACTTTTTTTTTTCCTGTAAGCTCTGTCTGTCTGTCTGTCTGTCGCTGTCCGTCTTTGCTCACCTCAACCCCTCCATGTTTCTCTGTGTCTCTGTGTCACTGTCTGTCTGTGTCTGTCTGTCTGTCTGTCTGTGTCTGTCATATCTCTTTCCTCCCTCCCTCCCTCCCTCCCCACCTCCCTGTTTCTCTCTTACTCTGTCTCTCTCTTCCTGTTTGTCTCTCTCTGTCTCTTTCTCACTCTGTCTGTCTGTCTCTCTGTGTGTGCCTGTTTGTCTCTCTGTCTGACGCTCACCCCCTCTCTCTCTCCTCCATTTCTCTCTCTCTCTCTCCTCCATTTCTCTCTCTCTCTCTCTCCCTCCATTTCTATCTCTCTTTCTCTCTCTCTCTCTCTCTCCATTTCTCTCTCTCTCACTCCATTTCTCTCTCTCTCTCCATTTCTCTCTCTCTCTCTTTCTCCATTTCTCTCTCTCTCTTTCTCCATTTCTCTCTCTCTCTCTCCATTTCTCTCTCTCCATTTCTCTCTCTCTCTGTCCATTTCTCTCTCTCTCTTTCTCCATTTCTCTCTCTCCATTTCTCTCTCTCTCTCTCCATTTCTGTCTGTCTCTCTCTCTCTCCATTTCTCTCTCTCTCCATTTCTCTCTCTCTCCATTTCTCTCTCTCTCTCCATTTCTCTCTCTCTCTCTCTCTTTCTCCATTTCTCTCTCTATATATCTCTCTCTTTCTCTCTGTACGTCTGTCCGCCTGTCTCTCTCCCTTTCTCTCTCTCTGCCCATCTTAATGTTTGCATCATTCTGGTGGTGTCAGCTTACTGTTTGATAGGTCCACTGGCCTGTTGGCTGCCCATCTTAATGTTTCCATCATTCTGCTGGTGTCAGCTTACTGTTTCATAGGTTCACTGGCCTGTTGGCTGTCCATCTTAATGTTTGCATCATTCTGGTGGTGTCAGCTTACTGTTTGATAGGTCCACTGGCCTGTTGGCTGTCCATCTTAATGTTTGCATCATTCTGGTGGTGTCAGCTTACTGTTTGATAGGTCCACTGGCCTGTTGGCTGCCCGTCTTAATGTTTCCATCATTCTGGTGGTGTCAGCTTACTGTTTTATAGGTCCACTGGCCTGTTGGCTGCCCAGCTTAATGTTTGCATCATTCTGGTGGTGTCAGCTTACTGTTTGATAGGTCCACTGGCCTGTTGGCTGTCCATCTTAATGTTTGCATCATTCTGGTGGTGTCAGCTTACTGTTTTATAGGTCCACTGGCCTGTTGGCTGCCCAGCTTAATGTTTCCATCATTCTGGTGGTGTCAGCTTAGTGTATAGGTCCCTATTCCCCTCACCCTTCTCTCCACCTTCCCTCTTCCATTTGACGTATAGGGTTTTGGGCAGACTCAAGGAGTCTATAGGTTAACAGATGGCAGAAAAGGTGGAGCGTGTATGGAATTGTTCGAGTGCTATGAAGCTCTTTTTGAACTATTTAAAACGTTCAGTGCAAAACCATCCTTTAGATTCAGACAACTGTTTATGTATCTCTGGAGATTGTGGTTGTGATTGAGTGTGTGTGTGTGCGTGCTCGCACGCGCGCGTGAGAGAGTGAGAGAGTGGGAGGAGAGAGAGAGAGAGAGAGAGAGAGAGAGAGAGAGAGAGAGAGAGAAAGAAAGAGAGAGAGAGGGAGAAAGAGACAGAGAGACAGAGAGAGACAGAGAGAGACAGAGAGAGACAGAGAGAGTGTGTGTGTGTGCGTGCGTGCGTGCGTGTGTGTGGTGTGTGTGAGTGTGTGTGTGTGTGTGTGTATGTGTGTGTGTGTGTGAGTGTGTGTGTGTGTGTGTGTGTGTGTGTGTGTGTGTGTGTGTGTGTCTATGTGTGCGTGCACGTGTGTGTGAGTACGAGTGCGTGTATGTGTATGTGTGTTTGTGTGCTTGAATTAGTGTGTAATCGTGTGTGTGGTTGTGTGCATGAGTACAAGTATGTGTGTCTGTGTGCGTGTGCGTCTGTGTGTGCTTGAGTTAGTGTGTGAGCATGTGTGTATGCGTGTACAAGTGTGTGCATTATGGTGGTGTGTTTATGTAGGCCTATGTGTGTGTGTGTGTATAAATTCGTGTGTTTGTGTAAATGTTTGTGCCTATGTCAGAAAGAGAAAGTGAGAAAGAGAGAGAGAGAGAGAGAGAGAGAGAGAGAGAGAGAGAGAAAGAGAGAGAGAAAGAGAGAGAGACAGAGTGAGAAAGTGAGAGAGAGAGAGAGAGACAGAGAGAGAGAGAGAGGAGACAGAGAGAGATACAGAGGAGAGAGAGACAGAGTGAGAGAGAGAGAGAGACACACACACACACACACACACACACACACACACACACACACACTAACACAAAC
>JAPXFY010001886.1:17500-20000 GCA_030674185.1 Monoplex corrugatus | reverse complement strand
AGAGTCCAACTACTCTGAATCATACTACCACCAAAGCGACGAACATTCAACTCTGGCGAGTGGCCCCACGGGGACTAGATACTGACGGATTCTGTGGTCTGAGAGCATTAAGAATCATCACCATCATCATCATCATCATCATCATCATCTTCATCATCATCATCATCATCATCATCATCATCATCATCATCATCATCATCATGTGCCCTGCTGCATGACGTTTGCGATCATACCAATCTATTTTTTGTTGCTGCAAGTACATGTACATCTCCCACCCTCTCTGTCCTGAGCCATTCTGCAAGTCCGTCCAATATTTTCTCTCTTTATCTAGCTGGTGCTCTTTGTCCTTCCAGCTTTCTTGTTGTGACTTTAATTATGTATTCATTTACGTTACATATGTACATGTATATATTTATGCAGATACACATGTCATTTACATAAAATATAGACTAGGTAAAACATAGGCTAGGTAGAGCCTCAGGACCTGGCCAGCTCATGGGTTATGTGCAGTCTTAAGGCTTGTGCCTTGATCACCATACACATGGCATATGTGACGTTAGCGCATATGGAATTCGTTCCGAGCATGGAGATTGAGAAATTTAATGTGAAAGTGTTGTGACTAGGTGCTCACATTTCTTTTGCCTCATAAAGTGTCCTATAAATGTTGCTGATCTTTTTCCTAATATTCTTCGTTAATGTTCTTTTTGTGTTTTGCTTCTTTCAAGACCTGTCTCGTTTGAATCTCATCTCATCTCATCTATCTCCATCGCCGTGGATGACAGTGGGAGCTCTACTCTTTGTCACGAAGGATCGCCAGGCGACACGGTCTCTGCTCCTGTGTATGATGTCATGGAGCCCCCAGTTTGCAGGCGTCAGCGATGTTGTCCATGAAGGATTTTGCTGGCCTTCCTTGTTTTCTCTTTGCCTCGACTCTCCTCTGCAGGACTGATGTCATCAAGTTGGTTCTTGTGTTTCTGTTCCTGTGCTCGATATTCTTCAATTTTCTTTTGTTGATCTCTGGGAGTATGTTACGTTGTGCAGCTAATTCCTTTCTCGTTTGAATATAATAGAGTAGACACGGCGCATACTTGGCATTTCCTGGCAAGATAAGGTGACCAACACCGAAGTCCTAACCTGCGCTGGCCTCCCAACCATGCATACCATGCTGAGACAGCGTCGGCTGCGCTGGTTGGGCCACGTTCGCCGCATGGAAGATGGTCGCATCCCAAAAGACATCCTTTATGGTGAGCTTGCCACAGGGCAGAGAAACATTGGCCGCCCACAGCTGAGATACAAAGATGTTTGCAAACGTGACATGAAGGCGCTTGAGATCAACACTGAGTCCTGGGAGGATCTCGCAGACGACCGCAACAGCTGGAGAACTACTCTCAAGAAACAGCTGCGGATTGGCGAGGACAAACTGTCAGCTGCTGCAGCAGAAAAGCAAGTTCGCAGAAAAGGGATGACAGCCAACAGACCAGCATCAGCATACACATGCGACCGCTGCGACAGAGACTGCCTCTCTCGCATTGGTCTGTACAGTCACAGGCGACGCAGCTTGGACCAAGCAGACAGCCCATCTAGACATTAGAACGGATGTACTTTGTCCATGGTCAGTCATGACCGAAGGAGGCCTACTACTACTAGACAGGGGTTTGGTTATTGAGAGCCGGCGTAGGCAGTAACGCCCATGAGGTTGAGCAGAAGATGACTTACAAGTTCAAGTTCACATTGCTTATAGCCCAGCCGACTACTATAGCCATACCAGAGCTAAAATCACGTTAAAAACAACTCCCAAGTTTAAGTAAAAAAAAAAGTAAAAAAAATAAAAAAATAAAAAAAAAGCTCACGTTTATCCTTTCAAGTCTACAACGTATCTAATTTGTTTTTTTACTCCCGCACCCTGTCTATCAGCTGCAAAAACTTAACCCTTTGACTCTCTCATCCTATCCACCAGCTTCCCTCCAGGAAGCTGGTGGATAGGGTGAGGAAGTCAAAGGGTCAAGTTTCTGATTTGCTAGCATGGTTGACAATGCAAGATGCTGGTGGACAGGGTGCAGGAGTCAAAGGGTTAAAACAACTTTCTGATACTTACAGTAATGTAAAACGAAATTTATTGATCTCTTGTAAAAAACTTCAAAAATGCATATGGAAGTTCTTTAACCCTTAAGCTCCTGCACCATGCCCACAAAGCATCCTGTACTGTCAACCATGTTAGCAAAGCAAAAACTTAACCCTTTGACTCCCTCACCCTATCCACCAGCTTCCTGCAGGAAGCTGGTGGATAGGATGAGGGAGTCAAAGGGTTAATTTTTTTGCAATTGTTGGATAGGGCGCGGGAGTCAAAGGGTTAAGGAGTCTGCTGTATAGTGCTTATATCTTACATCGTGCAGGTTTAAATTAATCATTCAATAAAAAAAAAGTCTTTGAATCTGAGTGGTTCGTCACAAGGTATACATCGCGGTGCTTCTTCGTTTCTTATGAGTATTTAACCCTTTGA
>JAPXFY010001885.1:30000-31460 GCA_030674185.1 Monoplex corrugatus | reverse complement strand
GTGGAGGCGTCTACCAGCGAAAAACAAACCCACTGGGGCTTTTCCCCTAAGCCCCGCACTGCCATCCTGTCGGGGGGAGGGTCTCCACCGCCCTTTGGGAAAAAACCTGCCTCCTGCCCACCCCACTTTTCGTCTCCTCTTTTTCCCTTCTCCTCCACGGCCCCTGCCCTCGACCCCCCGCTGCTGCAAGCTTCGTCTCCCCCTCCGTCTTCGCCTTCCCCTTTTCTTCCTAAAGGGCCCCCTTCGCCTTCTTCCCGCCGGTGCTGCTTTCGCCTTCTGTCCCGTCGGTGCCGCCTTCGTCGCCACCTCGGCCGCCACCATATGACTGTGATAGGCTGAAACTATCCTTTTTAATGCTCAGTCAACATGCACTGATGGCAAAGCCGAAGTCATTGCTGATTTTATCGCAGATGAGCATGTTGACATTGCTTTTATCACAGAGACATGGCTTAACCCCCTTGGTCACGAACCTATACATGCTAGCCTCACTCCGAGTGGTTACAGGCTTGCTTCTTTCCATCGCTCATCCCGAGTGGCGGTATCGCCATCCTCACAACGACTCACTCCATTCCCGCCTATCTTTCTCGCAGTCTCTGCCTTTCTCTCATCCTTCTTTCGAGCACGTTGAAGTATCCTTCCAATCCACCCCTCACCCCATCACCTTCTCCTGTGTCTATCGAATCCCACCTAGCTCTGCCAACAAACTCACCACATCCACGTTTCTCTCTGACTTTGACCAATTGCTTGACCACTACTGCCTCTTACCTGGAAATCTCATCATTCTAGGTGACATCAATGTCCTACTATGACAACACTCACCGTTATGACACAAGACATATCATCAACTCTCTGTCCAATCACAATATGACTCAACACATTTCTGAACCAACCCATCAAAAAGGTCACATTCTTGACTGGATCATTTCTCGTGATCACCACAATTCCGCTACTGACAACTGCTTAGTTCTTTCTACCCGTCTAACTTCAGCCCTTCCATCTACCACTCTGCAATTCTCTGTTCTCTCGACATTTCTCCTCCTTCCCGTACCATGCGCACAGTGACTCGACGCAATCTCAAATCTATCGACCTCTCCACATTTTCATCTGATGCCTCCCGTCTCCTTTCTAAAAGTCACATAACCTTGCCGATGAATTCTATACTACTCTCCACCATCTTCTGGACACTCATGCTCCAGCCACAACCCGTCTTTTACCTGACCGCCCCCCTACCCCCTGGCTCACTCATGAGATCGCCTGTGCAAAACGTGCCCGCCGCAGAGCAGAGCGCCGCTGGCGCAAATCCAAACTCACTGTACACAGGCAACTTTTCCAAGCCTCTAAAACAAAAGTATCCACCCTCTTTGCATCAGCAAAAACAAGCTATTTCCAAACCAAAATCCTGAATGCCTCTTCTTCAAAAGAACTCTTTACAACCATGAATCATCTCCTTGGCACACGAA
>JAPXFY010001885.1:12500-20000 GCA_030674185.1 Monoplex corrugatus | reverse complement strand
ACGGAAGGAAGCCAAGAGAGGAAGGAAATCAAGAAAGAATGAAAGAGGAACTGCGAGCAGAAGCGAAAAGGTCAAGAGGACCAGACGAATGACTGCCGTCACTTGCTCTCACAAAAGTCACCCTTAAGTTGTATTTTCCTCCCTCATAATATACAACGAGATTAGACCAGGTTTTTTGTATCTTTGTTGTTGTTGTTGTTGTTGTTGTTGTTTGTTTTAGCAGTTGAATATGAAGAATTGGTGAGCAGTTTAAGTCTATGAATCATTTTTCATGGTGGCGGTGGTGGTGATGATGATGATGATGATGGTGATGATGGTGATGATACCGGTGGTGGTGGTGGTGGTGGTGATGGTGGTGATGATGATGATGATGATGATGACGACGACGACGACGATGATGAAGACGACGATGATGAAGATGATAGTAGTGGTGGTGGTGGTGGTGGTGGTGGTGGTGGTGGTGGTGGTGGTGGTGGTGGTGGTGGTGGTGGTGATGGTGGTGGTGGTGGTGGTGGTGGTGGTGGTGGTTGGAGACGATGGTGATGTTGATGGTGATGATGATGATGATAGTGGTGGTGGTGGTGGTGGCGGTGGTGATGATGATGATGGTGGTGGTGGTGGTGGCGGTGATGATGATGATGATGGTGGTGGTGGTGGTGGTGGTTGGAGACGATGGTGATGTTGATGGTGATGATGGTGGTATTGGATGACGGTGATGATGATGAAGATGGTGGTAGGGATAATACTCGTAATGACAATGATGATGGTGGTGGTGGTGGATAATGATGACGAGGAGCAGGAGGATGATGATGATCATGATGGTGGTGGTTTGGTGGTGATGATGATGATGATGATGATGATGATGTTGATGATGATTAAGATGGCGATCTTCTTAAATGTGCAATCTTTTGTGTAACTTAGGAGGATCAGACACCCCATTATATATATATATATATATATATATATATATATATAATACATACATATATATATGTATGTATGTGTGTGCGTGCGCGCGTGCGTGCGTGCGCGCGCGTGTGTGTGTGTGTGTGCGTGTGTGTGTGCGCGCGCGCGCGTGTGTGTGTGTGTGGTGTGTGTGTAGAAGAAAAAGAAAAAGAGAGAGGTGTATGGTAGAAAGAAACTCTAGGGAGAGCTAGACAACAGAAGGTCTTCAGAGAAGTAACCCCCTTTAGACAAGTGTTTCGGCCCTGAATTCCTTACACTCTCGGGGGGCCGGGCCACATCCAGGTCATGACTCCTGGATGCCCTTCTGCTGTTGTCTATTTTTTTTTTTTTTTTCCCACGCCGGGGATCGAACCTGGGCGATTCTGCGCTTCAGAACTGCGGTACGCGGTTTTACCAATGTGCTAACGGGGCACACATCATCTGTAGGGAATTTAATCCTTATGAAGTTCACTTTTTTGGTTCCTCCTTGCCCAGATCCAGCTTGAGCTCCTTTCTGCTGCCTCTGCCATCGCTTTAAGGGCTCTAGTCCTCTTCTTCCCAGAAATGGCGAGTTGTTTCATGAGATCATAAGCGGAGGTGCCCACAAACCCTCTTGCCCCGACCTCTATGGCGAAGATTTTGACCCGCAGACCTGCTTTCTTCAGGGTGCTGGCAAGACCGGCGTATTTTTCGGTCTTGTAGATATGTGCTTCTTCCATTCTGCTTTCGTATGGCACAGTGAGTTCTATCAGAATCACTTGTTTCGAGGAGTCAGAGTGGAGAGCGATGTCTGGTCTCATGCCTGTCTTGCTGATGACATCTGGGTAATTTCTCCACTCTGGGAGGTCTGCTGTACACTCCCAGTCGACTGCTCCATCCAGAAGACCCTTTGGCAATGTGCTGGTTGTCATAGCCCTTTCGGGCCAGACCTGTTTCCCTCCTGCTTTGTAGAACGTTGTCATAGCAATTGGTGCGTTTGGGGTCATGGTTTTTTCGCTAACCACATCTGTGATCACTTTCAGAACTTGGTTGTGCCTCCATGTATACCTTCCTTGGGCTAGCGCTACTTTGCAAGAGCTTAGGACATGTTCCACTGTTTGTTTCTTCTGACAGAGCGGACATGCTGGGTCGTCTGCTTTCCCCCATTTCACTAAGTTTGCATTCGAGGGGAGCAGGTCATATACAGATCTGAGGAGGAAGCTTATCCTTAGAGGAGCCATGTGCCACATATCGTTCCAGCTGAGACTTCTTTGGAGTGCACTGTCCCATGTTGTCCATTGCCCCTGTTGACCTTGCTGGACTGCCTTCTGCACTCTTTTGACATCTTCTTCTTCCTTCAACTCCTGTATGATCATGTCTCTTTTTTCCTTCCCTTTGGCTTTGGACCACCACTGCATTTTTGTTGCTCCCAGTCCCTGTCTGTTAGTTTGCGTGTGTCCAATTATTTCTTTGATGCTGAGGTTTCTCTTGGCATTGTTTACAGCCTCTTGGACTTTCCACTTTCTGCCAGTTCTCAGCTTTGGATGAACTGCTCTCACGATATTGTCCTCCGATTCCTCCAGCATGCTCAACAGTCTTGCTTTTCCAACTTTGTATTCCTCCACTATGGATTTCAGAGGTAGCTTCAGCATTGCTTGACGACAGTAGAATGCAACATCAGTGAGACCAGGTGGGACACCGAGCCATTTTCTTGTGTATTTGTTGATTTTGGCTTCCATTGCTTCGACTGTGCTGGTGCAAATGTCATAGATTAGCAGTGGCCACAGCAGCTTTGGTATCAGCATGAACTGTAGACACCAGACTTTGTATTTGCCTGGCAGTCCGCAGTTATCTATTTTCTTCAGGCCTTCTTCTGCTGTTTGCTTGGTTTCACATCCCCTTTGTGTGTCTTTCAGGGAGTCATCATACCATCTTCCGAGACTTTTTACTGGCTCTTCTGTGACAGTGGGGATGGCTTGGTTGGCTACCATGAATTTGACTGAATCTGCCACTTTTCCTTTTCGCAGTGAGAGACTTCGGGATTTCTTAGGTTTGAACCTCATTCTTGAAGAGGCCACCAGCTCATCCAGCTGCTTTAAGATTTGGTGTGTCTCTTCCTCATCCGTGGACAAGACTGTTGTGTCATCCATGAAAGCTTTCAGAGGAGGCATCTGGTATCCATCTCCCAGATTCACTGGACCTGAACTCTTCATTGCAGCTTTCAAGATGACTTCCATTGCCAACACGAACAGTATGGGAGAGATTGCACAGCCCATTGCAATGCCCACCTCTAGGTCTATCCAGTCCGTGGTGTATTCTTTGGTAGAGAACCGCATTGAGAACCCTTGGAAATACTTCCTCAGCATTGTTCGGATGTTTTCTGGGATGTGATACATTTCAAGAGCCAGCTGGATCATATCGTGTGGAACTGATCCATATGCATTCGCCAGATCAAGCCAAACTACGTCAATGTCTCTCTTCTCTGTTCTTGCTTTTTGGATGGCATCCCAAATCAACGTGGCATGTTCCAAGCATCCAGGCATTCCTGGTATGCCTCCCTTTTGGACTGACATATCCAGATACTTGTTTTCAGTCAGGTATTTTGTCAATCTTGCTGCCATAACAGAGAAGAAGATTTTCCCCTCGACGTTCAGAAGTGATATTGGCCTGAACTGATTGATGCTGCTGGAGTTCTGCTCCTTCGGAATGTACACTCCTTCAGCTCTCATCCATTGGTCGCTGATCTTCTGGTTCCTCCATGCTGATCGAATCATCTTGTGGAGCCACTCGAGCACTTTTGGGCATTTCTTGTAGAGCAGGTATGGTATTCCGTTTGGTCCAGGTGCTGACTTGGCTCTGGCTTTCTTTACTACGTTCTTCACTTCATCCAGTGTTGGTGGTTTGTTATTGAATTTTCCTTCTGGCGCTGCAGGCCAAACCAGATTTTGGATTTCAAGTGGTGCCTCGCGCTGAGAATCGGAATATGTTTCCCTGAGATGCTGCTCTAGGGTTTCCTTGCCCACTGTGAGAGTCCCTGATTTGGGTTGTTCAAACAGCTTTCTTGCAAAGTCAAAGGGATCTTTGAAGAAACGATCTTGAGTCTTCTTCTTTTTGCTCTTTCTTCGCCTTGCTGATTCCACTTTGCTGAGAGCATTGTGTTTGGCCTTCAGATCTTTCCAGAGTTCCAGGAGCCCTTGATGTATGAAATCATAGAATATATATATATATATATACACACACACATAAACACACATGCACACAAACACACTCACACACAAACACACACGCACGCACACACACACACACACACACACACACACACACACACACACACACACACACACACACTCTGTATTATATGCCTTACAGTCTTTTGATACAGACACAAGACCTGACTTAATTATTGAGGCAAATCATCTAATACATTGTTTAAAGATAAATGGTTCGGAAATCAATTTATGCTGGGTGCCTTCTCATGTTGGTCTTCATGGCAACAACGTAGTTGACAGAGCAGCTAAATCCGGTGCCCTCCATTCTGAAAATTCCATAGAATTACATGTTAACACCTCGGTAAAAGAAGCTTACAACTCGCTAGAATTAGCATCATGGATTCGATTTCATGAACATTTAAATGAAAAATTTGTGTCTCAAAAAAGAATCAAACTTTCAGTTCAAAATATCTGTAAAAATTTGCAGTATTCCTCGTTATATCATTTGAGATTAATTGTTATGACATATTTTCGCATTCAACTGAACGCTTTGAAAACAAAATATTGTAACAACGTTTTATGTATTTGTGGCGAACAATTCACATTGTATCACTGTTTGTTTTACTGCAGAAAGCTTCGTTCCTTTTTACCAAAGACGTTTACACAAGGAAACTATCTTGAAACGCATTTTAAAGAAGTTGTATCGGATCAAGTTTTGTTAGTTAAAATTTCAGAATCATTGGTTCACAGTCCTGTTAATGCGTTACTTTAAGATTATTATTATAATTATGATTATTTTTGTTTTGTTTTGTTTTGTTTTTATGACGATTTTTCTTTTACATTATTGATGTTAGCGTTGTTCTAGTTTCATTTCTCTGTTCATCCATATCCTTTTTCTTAAGACCTTGCCGCTTCCTTTTAATTTTTTTTACGTCCCTTACTCTGTTCCCCTCTCCCCTCCACCCCCCCCCCCCCCTATTTCATCCTCCATGCCATTTTTTCCCCGTCTAATATCACTTATAGTGAAAAGACGTTAAATCAAGCAACGAACGAACACACACACTCACTCACTCACTCACTCACACACGTGCACAATCTTGGCCAAATATGGCATGAACATGTAGTCCGGTGAACGAAACAAAAGAAGGAAAATAAGACAAATGTACACTCCCACAACAACCCACAACAACCCACCCCCACATAGAGAGAGAGGGATAGAGAGAGAGAGATCGATAGATAGATACATACATACATACATACATACGTACATACATACATATATACATACATACATATATACATACATACATACATACATACATACATACATACATACATAAATACATAGATACATAGATAGATACATAGACACATAGATAGATACATAGATAGATACACAGATAGATACATAGACAAATAGATAGATGTGAACGGGCTAAAACATGTAGCCCACCTGAAGATGGAGCGAGGAAGAAGTAGAAAAAGAAGAGGAGGAGGAGGAGGAGAAAAGTAATGATGATCACAAGAAGCAGAACACAGCAACAAGGTCAAGAGTAACAGCAGCATCACAAAATGGACATCGCAATGTTTACACGGAGTGGTCTGCGGGTCACAATAGCTGTATTAAAACACAGGTGTGTACGTGTGTTTTGTTTTTGTTTTGCTGTGTTTCGTTGTTGTTGTTTTCGTTTTGTTTGTTTCTTTTATATTGTTTTATTGGTATATTGAGTTTGTTTTGCTTTGATTTTTGTTGCGCTGTTTTGTTTTATTTTTTCTTCTTTTGTTTTGTTTTGTTTTTGTTGTGTTGTTTTGTTCTTTTTTTTCTGTTGTTTTGTTTTGAATTAGTTTTTTTGTTCATTTGTTTGTTTGTTTGTTTTGGGGGCTGTTTGTTTATTTGTTTGTTTGTTTGTTGTTTGTTTGTTTCTTTCTTTCTTTCTTTGTCCCCTTCCTCTGTCTCTGTCTCCGTCTTCAGCTCTATGTAATTCTCTCTCTTTCTCTCTCTTTCTCTCTCTTTCTCTTTCTCTCTCTCTCTCTCTCTCTTTCTCTCTCTCTCTTTCTTCTCTCTCTCTCTTTCTCTCTCTTTCTCTTTCTCTCTCTCTCTCTTTCTCTTTCTCTCTCTTTCTCTTTCTCTCTCTCTTTCTCTCTCTTTTTCTTTCTCTCTCTCTCTTTTTTCTTTCTCTCTTCCTGTCTCTCTGTCTGTCTGTCTCTCTCTCTCTCTCCGTCTCTCGATCCCCTTCTCTCTCTCTCTCTCTCTCTCTCTGTCTCTCTCTGTCTCTCTGTTTCTCTCTATCTCTCTCTGTCTCTCCCTCGATCTCTCTCTACTCCTTTCTCCCCCTCCCCTCTCTACTCTTTATCTATCTCCCTCTCTGTCTGTCTGTCTGTCTGTCTGTCAGTCTCTCTCTCTCTCTCTCTCTCTCTCTCTCTCTCTGTATGTATGTATATATTTTTTTCTGGATCCTAACATAATTAAACTGGAATTTACACGAACAAGGCTGAATTATCCCAGTGATTTAACAACTGCTGAACCAAATAAGCTGTGCCGTTTGTGAAGCAGCTTACTAAGAACACTGCCTAATAAACCTCTTACTAACAACAGTAATCGTTCAGTGGAAGAGGAAGACCCAAAGGGTGATTACCAACCCACCCTCGGACATGTAAGCGGCAGAGGAAACTGGTATTGAACTCACCATGAGATGAGGACGTGAAGGGGGGTCACACCCTTTTCACCACAACATCATGATATCATATAGAGTTTGGACTTTAGAGTTTGGGGGTTGTTCAAGAAGGATTCATCGCACTCAGACAGTTCCATATGCTCTCCAACCTAAATCTGCCATAAATTATCTGGCAGATTCCCTGAGCCTGCATCATCATCATCATCATCATCATGTGTCCTGCCGCATGGCGTTGGCGATCATGACCCTCCATACGTATCTATCCCTTGTCGCCGCAAGGACATCTTCCACCCTCTTTGTCCTCAGCCACCTTGAAAATATGTCCAATATTTTCTCCCTGGGTCTACCTGGTGTTCTCTTTCCCTCCAGCTTTCCCGTTGTGACCAGGTGCTCAAATTCATCTTTCTTCATAAAATGTCCTCTACATGTTGCTTGTCTTTTCCTAGTCTTCTTTATCAATGATCTTGTGTCTGCCTCCATCAAGACTGTCTCGTTTGTTTTCTTCCCCGTCCATGGAACTGAGCCTGCATAAACCCCTCCATGCACTGGCAAGGAGACCAGTACTATCGAATTCTATTTCAGATTGAGAAAGTACGACGAGGATGCCCGTCATGCTCTTTTTCATTTAACTATCCTGAAGCTAACCAGGCCTGAGAGATACAAACACCTACGGTCAGAGAAATTTAGGCCAA
>JAPXFY010001885.1:0-5000 GCA_030674185.1 Monoplex corrugatus | reverse complement strand
TTTTTCTTCTTCTTCTTCTTCTTCTTCTTTTTCTTCTTCTTCTTCTCGCTCTTCTTCTTCTCGCTCTTATTATTCTTCTTCTCCTCCTCCTCCTCGTCGTCATCGTCCTTCTTCTTCTTCTTCTTCATCTCGCTTTTAGTGCTCTTCTACTCCTTTTCCTTCTTTTTCTTCTTCCTTTTCTTCTTCTTTTTCTTCTTCCTTTTCTTCTTCTTCTTCTTCTTCCTTTTCTTCTTCTTCTTCTTCTTCTTCCTTTTCTTCTTCTTTTTCTTCTTCCTTTTCTTCTTCTTTTTCTTCTTCTTTTTCTTCTTCTTTTTCTTCTTCCTTTTCTTCTTCTTCTTCTTCCTTTTCTTCTTCTTTTTCTTCTTCCATTTCTTCTTCTTTTTCTTCTTCCTTTTCTTCTTCTTCTCCTCCTTCCTTTTCTTATTCTTCTTCTTCTTCTTCTTCTTCTTCTTCTTCTTCTTCTTCTTCTTCCTCTTCTTCTTCTTCCTTTTCTTCTTCTTCTTCTTCTTCTTCGCATTCTTCTTCTTCTTCTTCCTTTTCTTCTTCTTCTTCTTTTCCTCCTTCTTCTCCTTCCTTTTCTCCTTCTTCTTCTTCTTCTTCTCGCTCTTATTCTTCTTCTTTTCCTCCTTCTTCTCCTTCCTTTTCTCCTTCTTCTTCTTCTTCTTCTCGCTCTTATTCTTATTCTTATTCTTCTTCTTCTTCTTCTTCTTCTTCTTCGCATTCTTCTTCGCATTCTTCTTCGCATTCTTCTTCGCATTCTTCTTCTTCTTCGCATTCTTCTTCTTCTTCGCATTCTTCTTCTTCTTCGCATTCTTCTTCTTCTTCGCATTCTTCTTCTTCTTCTTCGCATTCTTTTTCTTCGCATTCTTCGCATTCTTCTTCGCATTCTTCTTCGCATTCTTCTTCTTCGCATTCTTCTTCTTCTTCTTCTTCTTCTTCTTCTTCTTCTCTTCTTCTTCTTCTTCTTCTTCTTCTTCTTCTTCTTCTTCTTCTTCTTCTTCTTATTCTTCTTCTTCGCATTCTTCTTCTTCGCATTCTTCTTCTTCGCATTCTTCGCATTCTTCTTCTTCGCATTCTTCTTCTTCTTCTTCTTCTTCTTCTTCTTCTTCTTCTTCTTCTTCTTCTTCTTCTTCTTCTTCTTCTTCTTCTTCTCTTCTTCTTCGCATTCTTCTTCTTCGCATTCTTCTTCTTCTTCTTCTTCTTCTTCGCATTCTTCAAATTCTTCTTCTTCTTCTTCTTCGCATTCTTTTTCTTCGCATTCTTCTTCTTCGCATTCTTCTTCTTCGCATTCTTCGCATTCTTCTTCTTCGCATTCTTCTTCTTCGCATTCTTCTTCTTCTTCTTCTTCTTCTTCTTCTTCTTCTTCTTCTTCTTCTTCGCATTCTTCTTCTTCTTCTTCTTCTTCTTCTTCTTCTTCTTCTTCTTTTCTTCTTCTTCTTCTTCTTCGCATTCTTGTTCTTCGCATTCTTCGCATTCTTGTTCTTCTTCGCATTCTTCTTCTTCTTCTTCGCATTCTTCTTCTTCTTCTTCTTCGCATTCTTCTTCTTCTTCGCATTCTTCTTCGCATTCTTCTTCTTCTTCTTCTTCGCATTCTTCTTCTTCTTCTTCGCATTCTTCTTCTTCTTCTTCTTCGCATTCTTCTTCGCATTCTTCTTCTTCTTCTTCTTCGCATTCTTCTTCTTCTTCTTCGCATTCTTCTTCGCATTCTTCTTCGCATTCTTCTTCTTCTTCGCATTCTTCTTCGCATTCTTCTTCGCATTCTTCTTCTTCTTCGCATTCTTCTTCGCATTCTTCTTCTTCGCATTCTTCTTCTTCTTCGCATTCTTCTTCGCATTCTTCGCATTCTTCGCATTCTTCGCATTCTTCGCATTCTTCTTCGCATTCTTCTTCGCATTCTTCTTCGCATTCTTCTTCTTCTTCTTCTTCGCATTCTTCTTCGCATTCTTCGCATTCTTCTTTTTCGCATTCTTCTTCGCATTCTTCTTCGCATTCTTCGCATTCTTCTTCTTCGCATTCTTCTTCTTCTTCGCATTCTTCTTCGCATTCTTCGCATTCTTCGCATTCTTCGCATTCTTCGCATTCTTCTTCGCATTCTTCTTCTTCTTCTTCTTCGCATTCTTCTTCGCATTCTTCTTCGCATTCTTCTTCGCATTCTTCGCATTCTTCTTCGCATTCTTCTTCTTCGCATTCTTCTTCTTCTTTCTTTTCTTCTCCTGCACCTTCTCCTCTTCCATCTTTCATCACTTGTAAATGTGTAACATTCAGTAAGTAAAACGAAATCCAAAATGTTAGCTGCTCTAAATGTTTTCAACTGTATGTTGGTGAAACTGGACGTACCCTTGATACACGTTTCAAAGAACACTTGGCTGATATCCGACATCAAAGAGATAAAACTATCTCAAATTATTTCAACCAGTCGGACCAATCAACAACATTCGAGTGAAAGGTCTGTGGCTTCTATACAGTAACAGTACCATAGACAGGAAAGACAGAGAATCCCATCTTATAGATAAACTTGGTACGCGCAAGCCACATGGCCTCAATGACAAATCATTAAGATTTCCTCAACTGAATTCAGTATCATGCCACTTCATGCACTTTTATCTGGACATGGCTTTGCGTGCATGTACTTTTACCTTGGTGTGTATGTGTATGCGTATGTATTCGCTCAGATGTATACGTATAACATTTCTTGTACCTCATGTATAATTTATGTTTATACTGCTTGGATGATTTTATGCATGCTATTGTCTTCTTTTAATGTGCCCTTGAGTCCATGTATGTTTCATCTCGATGATGATTCACTGAAACAGACCATATTATCACCATTTTCCCATCCCAGTGAGGTCTTGGCTTTTCGGCTGCACATATGCCTTTTTATTTTTATTATTGTTTTTATTTTTATTTTCATTTTCATTTTAAATTCAATCTGTTTGAATTCTTCTTTCACAAGACAGGCCCAACCGCGTCTGACTAAGGGTTTTTTCTCCGGGGACTCCGGTTTTCCCTTCAGCCCCTTGGCTGTTAGTTTAGGATGTTTTTCTTCCTATTCCAAGGTCACACCGGATTCGTTGCACTAGGCACGATCCATTTACATCAGCCACACCTCTTGATTAAATGTTTTTCCATTCTGTCGAACATATGCCTGTATTTTCTCTTATGCATTATTTAATACTGGTATCCTTCCCATTCCAAACACTACTCTTCGCTAGTGAGTCATAGTTCTCATTTCCGCTCTGACATATTTACTCAAAAACACATTATGATGTCATCTTCATCATCATCAGGTGCCTTGCCGCATGGCGTTGGCGATCATGGACTTCCATCTGTCTCTATCTCTTGTTGCCTCAAGCATCTCCTCCACCCTCCTTGTCTTCAGCCACTTCTCAAGTCCGTCTAGCATTTTGTCCCTGGGTCTACCTGGTGCTCTCTTTCCCTCCAGCTTTCCCGTTGTGACCAGGTGCTCCAAATCCCCCTTCCTCATAAAATGGCCTATAAATGTTGCCTGTCTTTTCCTAATCTTCCCTATGAGTGATCTACTTGTGTCTGCCTCCATCAAGACTGTCTCGTTTGTTTTCTTTGCTGTCCATAAGATGACTTCCGTCGATGTCACCTTAGTCAGTTTGTTCCTTTTCTCACACTGGACACAGCAGCAGGGAAGTTTCAGTCTTTTTCTCATGATTTTTGTATCTGGTGTTTGTTTGTTTGTAATCTTACGCTTGACAAAAGCCAGTTGGCCGAAAATTTGTACCTGTCTTGTCTTGTTGTATTAAATACGCGTTCGTATTCTTCTTTCGTGTTTTTTCTGGTTCAGTAAGTAAAGCAAAAGATAAACACAGAGAAAAGAAAGAGGGAAGAAATCAGAAAACAAACAAAAAGAGTTCTTCCCTTCTGTGTTTCCCTTCTCCTTAAACATAAAAACAGCTGCAAGCAATATAAGCCACTGAAATAAACTGAATACGACATAAAGCAGTAAAGTAGAAATATACAGTAGAACATAGTGATGTTTGTTTTCTGATTTCTTCCCTCTTTCTTTCTCTGTGTCTGTCTTTTGCTTTACTTACTGAACCAGAAAAAACACGAAAGAAGAATACGAACGCGTATTTTATACAACGAGACATGACAGGCTCTTCATTGTTATTGTTATTGCTATTGTTATTGTTCTTTAAAGCCCAGCCGACTGCGTAGAGCCATATCAGTGCTAAGAGTAGTGTTTGGAATGCAAAGGGTCCTACTACTAAATAATGCATAAGAGAAAATATAAGCATATGACTGACTGAATGGAAAAATGTATAATCAAGAGGTATGGCTGATGTAAATGGATCGTGCCTAGTGCAACGAATCCGGTGGGAACTTAGAATAGGAAGAAAAACATCCTAAACCAACAGCCAATGGGCTGAAGGGAAAACCGGAGTCCCCGGAGAAAAACCCTTAGTCAGACGCAGCTGGGCCTGTCTTGTGAAAGGAGAATCAAAATATTTTGAATTATTTATATATATATATATATATATAGGTCTATATTTATTTTTATATATAGGCATATATATATATATATATATGTGTGTGTGTGTGTGTGTGTGTGTGTGTGTGTGTGTGTGTGTGTGTGTGTGTGTGTACAATGAAACAAATAAAAATCTAAAAAAAATAGAAAGGCATATGTACAGCCGCAAAGCCAAGACCTCACTGGGGTGGGAAAATGGTAATAATATGGTCTATTTCAGTAAATCATCATGGAGGTAAAACATACATGGGCGCAATGGCACATGCATCAAATAGTTATAACTGATATGCGATGGAGGAATCAATGATCGAAAAATAAAACAACAAATCTGCCAGAAATCTAAAACAGTTGATTTTTGCCTTGTACTCTTCAACTTTGTATCTGTATTTCAGCTGTTTTCTAAAAGCAAAAATGCTTGGTAAAATATGAGCTAACTGCTATTTATAAATATGCATTTTACCAAACAACACATTGAATCAATAACCGTGCCTGTCTTAAC
>JAPXFY010001884.1:0-17500 GCA_030674185.1 Monoplex corrugatus | reverse complement strand
TCTCAGCTGCCTCAATCTTGTTCTGGCTTTGCTTGTTTACTGCCCTCGCTTCACATCCGTATAACATTATCGGTTCTATATAACATTCAAGAACTCTCCTCCTGATGTTAATTGATAGGCATTTGTTGGTAAGAATGCTTTTTATCTTCTTGAATGGTGTTTTAGCTCAGCCGATTCTGCTGGCTATTTCTGATGTGCATCTGCCGTCTGGTGAAATGATCGTACCCAGACATTCAAACTTATCAACCTGTCTCAAGGTTGTGCCGTTTGCTGTTATTTTGCATGAAAGGATTTTGTGTTTTTTGTTGATTACCATGACTTCAGTCTTCGTGCTGTTTAGCTCCAACCCTGTACTTTTGCTTTCTATTTTTATTATATTCACAAGTTTTGGTTGGTCCCTTTAATTTTCTGCAATTAGCACGATGTCATCTGCGTAACGAATGTTATTTATCATTTTTCCTCCAACCTTAAATCCAGGGTATTCTTCCAGATTTCCCATGATGTTTTCGCAGTAAAGTGAAAACAGATCTGGTGACAAAACACAACCTTGTCTGACTCCTCTTTTGATGTTTTGGAAAGAGCTTATATCGTTTTCTATTCTCATTGCAGTTGTTTGTTCCCAGTACATATTTCTGATTATTCGTAGATCTTTTCCATCAATATTGAGTCTTTCTAGTTGGTTGATCAATTCTTCAAGTCTTACCCGATCGAAAGCCTAGGTATAATCAACAAAGAATAAATATAAATCCTTATTCATCTCGATTGACCTCTCTATGATAGTTCTTAGGATGTATATGGCATTAATAGTTCCTTTCCCTTCGACAAATCCACACTGTTCTTCTGCTTTTTCACTTTTGATTCTATTCCTTGTCCTCATCATGATTATTCTTAATAGGATCTTTGTTACATGACTCATCAAACTGATTGTGCGATGGAGTTCGCATTCTATAGCCCTGTTTTCTTTGGGAATGCAATGAAAATAGATTTTGACATATCTTTGGGGATTTTTCCAGATATATATATATATATATATATATATATATATTATAATATTATATATTGATGGTTGATAGGGATAGACAGATGCATAGACAGATTGATAGATAGATATTAGATAGATATGTAGATAGCTAGATAGGTAGATAGATAGCCAGATAAATAGATGGATAGATAGATAAATAGATAGACAGACAGACAGATACATAGATAGACAGACAGACAGATAGATAAATAGATAGATAGATAGATCAAAAGATAGATAGATAGATAGATAGAAAGATAGATAGACATAAATATATATATATATATATATATATATATATATATATATATATATATATATATTATATATATAGCGAGAGAGAGAGAGAGAGAGAGAGATACATATATAGATACATATGTATATATATATATATATACATTTATTTAATTATCTATTCATTTATATATGAAAGGAGAGATTTCATACTTCAAACAATTTACTGCTGTGAGAGTTTGCCCATACAAGGGACATAACCTACGAGTAACCGACCAAGATTGACGATTGTTGCTTCCCTTGCACTATTGCAAGAGTACACATGTCCTCGTAGCGCTGAGTGGTGTATCCATGGTGAAGCGTCAACAAAACATGGCGCAATAAAGCCGCTCGCGTTTCTGCCGGTGCTGAGGTAATTTGAACCCCCAGTATAGACTGAGCCCTACTTAATCTTATTTTGACAGGCAAGGTAGTCAAATGGGTAAGATTTCAGAATAGAATTGTTTTTATCATATGTATTATGTATCATATGTATTATATACTATTTTCAATAATGATAATATATTATAACGTTTTGTATCATGTTGTATTGTGCCATATTGTATTGCATAGTATCATATTGTATATATCACATTACACTGTATTCTATCATATTGTTGCAATGTTGTATTGTGTTGTTTTGTGTTGTGTTGTATTTTCGTCATATCATATCATATCTATATATCATATATCATATCATATCATATCATATCATATATCATATCATATCATATCATATCATATCATATCATATCATATCATATCATATCATATCATATCATATCATATCATATCATATCATATCATATCATATCAGGTCGTGTCGTGTCGTGTCGTGTCGTGTCGTGTCGTATCGTATCGTATCGTATCGTTACGATACGTATCGTATCGTATCGTATCGTATCGTATCGTATCGTATCATATCTCATATCTCATATCATATCATATCATATCATATCATATCATATCATATCATATCATATCATATCATATCATATCATATCATATCATATCATATCATATCATATCATATCATATCATATTCATATCATATCATATCATATCATATATCATATCATATATCATATCATTATATCATATCATATATCATATCATATCATATATCATATATCATATCATATATCATATCATATATCATATCATATATCATATCATATATCATATCATATATCATATCATATCATATCATATATCATATCATATATCATATCATATATCATATCATATATCATATCATATATCATATCATAATATCATATCATATCATATCATATCATATCATATCATATCATATCATATCATATCATATCATATCATATCATATCATATCATATCATATCATATCATATCATATCATATCATATCATATCATCTGATACTCTGTACCGTGCTGTACTGAATCATATTCAAGTATATCTCTTTACAGTGAATGTGCAGACTTAAGGCTTATGCCGTGATCATTCTTGATCTATTCTCATCAAATGACATCAATGGACATGGAATTTATTCCCAGCGCAAAGACTTTGTCTCGAGAAACTGAAACTGAAACTAGAACTGAATTTTCCACCACAGGAATATTCTCAAGGGTGTAACTATCTTTAGTAAGCATCGCCTCTCGCCAAACAGGCAATGGTAGTTAATGTTGAAACCTAGGCCTTTTTATTAATTGATTGATCTCAACTGGCCAACAGCCACACAGCTAGTGTGTACTACACACTGTTGTTTCGTTCAACCTTTACCTGTGTCTGTGTACTGAACATGCGAGTGTGCGAAGGTGCACAATCTTGTTGAACACATACCGAACACACTGGTAGTGTAGGACTCGACTCTTCCAGCGTGTGTCCTGGGAATTTCGTAGAGTGTGGTCTGGAATTTCATGTACTTGTAGGTCTACACTAAAACAACGACTTAAACTACTGCACTCAAGTTTGGGTGAAGAGAGAGGGGGCAAAAAACAAAGAAAGAGAATAAAAGACTGAAAGAAAGAAAAAAAAGACAGAAAGATTAAATTTACACCATAGGCCTATAGAATTTTTCACGTGGATAGTGTACGAATTACTCAGAATATATATATAGCCTACACATAAAGAAGCCGTGCTTGACACTCTCACCAAACGTAGTGTTTAGTGCCGTCACAGCCTAATTCCTTGTAGAACAAACTATCGCCAAGTGTCTGGACTTAAAACTGCGTACGATTTATATATAATGCCTGTGAACTGTATAGAAAGGAATTAGAGTGTTCGCTGTGTGACGGAAGACTTGTCTTGTCAGAAATATTCTGCTGTTCTGCTCTGTCGGCGTTTCGGTCTTGTCTCTCAGGTATGTAAGAGCTGTTATTATGTCTGGACTTAAAACTTCGTACGATCGTCGAGTTAATTTATATATAATACCTGTGAACTGCACAGAAAGGAACTAGAGTGTTCGCTGTGTGACGAAGACATGTAAGAGCTGTTATTATGTCTGGACTTAAAACTTCGTACGATCGTCGAGTTAATTTATATATATAATGCCTGTGAACTGCATAGAAAGGAACTAGAGTGTTCGCTGTGTGACGAAGACATGTAAGAGCTGTTATTATGTCTGGACTTAAAACTTCGTACGATCGTCGAGTTAATTTATATATAATACCTGTGAACTGCATAGAAAGGAAGTAGAGTGTTCGCTGTGTGACCAAGACATGTAAGAGCTGTTATTATGTCTGGACTTAAAACTTCGTACGATCGTCGAGTTAATTTATATATAATACCTGTGAACTGCATAGAAAGGAAGTAGAGTGTTCGCTGTGTGACCAAGACATGTAAGAGCTGTTATTATGTCTGGACTTAAAACTTCGTACGATCGTCGAGTTAATTTATATATAATACCTGTGAACTGCATAGAAAGGAAGTAGAGTGTTCGCTGTGTGACCAAGACATGTAAGAGCTGTTATTATGTCTAATTAACGAAGCAAGACATGTACTCAAGTGTTCTCTTCCAGCTTAACCCTTTGACTCCTGCACTCTGTCTACCAGTCATTTACATGTAACCAAGATTATTCCAGTGGTAGGCTGATAAAATACCAAGAACCAGAAGAACAAGAAAACCAATGTAAGCGCGTATTTAGCAAAAGAAGACAAAACAAGCGCAAATTTCCGGCCAACCGGCCTTTGTCAAGCGCGAACGCACGGTCACAAACAGACCACAAACACCAAACAACGGATAATAAAGACAGGACTAAAAACTTCCCTGCCGCCTCGTCCAGTGGATAAAAAGGGACCAAATGGAATGCCCATGTCTTCATGAGCAGTAGTAAGAAGTGGGGAGAGGAAAATAAAATACCAGTTGTGAAATATAGACTAGGTAAAACATAGTCTAGGTAGGGCCTCAGGACCTGGCCAGCTCATGGGTTTATGTGCAGGCTTAAGACATGTGCCATGATCCTCATATACGTGGCACCTGTGACGTTAGTGAGTGTGGAATTCGTTCCGAGCGCGGAGACGTCATCTTCAGAAACTGAAACTGAAACCGAAACTACCAGTTCTGCTTTGTCAAGCATGCTAGCAAAGCAAAACCTTAACCCTTTGACTCCCTGACCCCATCCCTTTAACTCCCTCACCCTATCCACCAGCTTCCTGCAGGAAGCTGGTGGGTAGGGTGAGGGAGTAAAAGGATTAAATTTTTGCAGTTGGTGGATCGGGTAAGGGAGTCAAAGGTTTAAGTTTTTGCAGTTGGTGGATAGGGTGCGGGAATCAAAGAGTTACGTTTTTGCAGTTGGTGGACAGGGTGCGGGAATCAAAGGGTTAAGTTTTTGCTGTTGGTGGATAGGGTGAGGGAGTCAAAGGGTTAAATTTTTGCAGTTGGTGGACAGGGTGATGGAGTCAAAGGGTTAAGTTTTTGCAGTTGGTGGACAGGGTGCTGGAGTCAAAGGGTTAAGTTTTTGCAGTTGGTGGATTGGGTGCTGGAGTCAAAGGGTTAACACAACATCAGGAAAGTTATCTGATGTGTTGTATCTGTCCTAACTGTAGTGAATTTGTGTGTGTGTGTGTGTGTGTGTGTGTGTGTGTGTGTGGTGTGTGTGTGTGTGTGTGTGTGTGTGTGTGTGTGTGTGTGTGTGTGTGTATGTGTGTATGTGTGTGTGTGTGTGTTGTTTGTATGTGTATGTGGTTTGTGTGTATGTGTGTGTGTGTATGTGGTGGTGGTCTTTGATTTAATGTCTATTCACTAAAGTGATTTTAGACAAAAAAAAAAAAAAAAAAAAAGGGGGGGGGGGGTGATAGAGGAGGAGTGAAGAGAATATTTGAAAATTGTCAATTTTGAACTTGAGAAAAGATGATCCAGAAAACAACTGTTTTGAAGAGGGGAAGGTAAAACTAACAAATAATGTTACCATAATTAACGATTTAAACAAACAAACTAACAAACAAAATTAGTAAATATCTGGAAGAAATGAAGAAAAAAATAAAACTAATAATTGACTAACCATAACAGTGAACAAGTGAAATAACATTTTAAAGGTAATTCGCTATAGGACTTTTTGACAGGCTAACAAAAAATTCATACAGTAATGATGATGAGGCAAATATATCAGAAACTGTACTCATAGATAGTGTTGGAATATGTCGTTTTATCTTAACGCAAGAAAGAATATGACTATGTGTTATCTTCTTTTCACACAGACACACTATGTTCTTGGTGTATTTTGTTTTGAATGCATCAAGTTTCCATCTATACATAAGGGATTGTATAATTCTGCTGGCATGAAGCTGCTTAAGTATTTTGCTAACTTCAAAGTTCATGTGACATTTATCATACTCTTTCTGTTTTAATTGGAACTGCTTCCAGACGTAGTTGTCTACTAAAGTGTAATTCTCGTGCAACGAGAGAGAAAGCTGGATATTGTTTGAATCTGGTGAGTTATTAGCTCCTCGTTTGGCAGCCCTGTCAACTTTATCATTATAACGAAAAGAACTATGAGAAGGTATCCAGCAGAAAGTAACATCAGTGCCTCTTAAAGATAAATTATGAATCAAGTGACTAATTTCCAGAATCATTTCTGATCTTGTTTGTAATTTTGATAATTCAAGAGCCTGAAGTACTGATTTTGAATCAACGCAAAAAAGTGTTTGAAAAATTGTCCTAGGAATACTTATCATAAAGTTTAAAGCCATTAATATTGCAAAGAGTTCAGCTGTAAAGACAGATTTATCAAGTCCTTTGTAGAAAGATTTTTCAATTTTGAGAGCAGGTATTAAAAACGCTGAGCCTGTTTTTCTTTCAATTACTGATCCATCAGTGTAAATTTTCAAATGATCGGAATAAAAGTCGTCTATATGACATTTAACCTGACTTGCCGGTAAGTTTATATTGTCTCCTTTTTTTAAATTAGTGTGGTGTACGTCAAATTGTGCTCTTTGGAGTTCCCAAATGTGTGTGTGTGTGTGTGTGTGTGTGTGTATGAGAGAAAGAGAGAGAGAGAGAGAGTGTGTGTGTGTGTATTGTGCGTGTGTGTGTGTGTGTTTGTGTTTGTGTGTATGAGTGTGTTCGTGTGTGTGTATGAGTGTGTTCATGTGTGTATGTGGGTGGATGTTTGTATGTGTATGTTTGTATGTGTATGTGTACGTATATGAGTATGTGTATGTGTATATATGTGTGTGTCCCATTGTATTATCTTATATTATATCATATCGTGTTTATATCGTATCTTATCATATTGTGATGCATTATGTCGTGTTGGTTTGTTTTGTGCACAAAGTAAACAAATTTTCACCAGGAATGAGAAACACGAAAATACAATGGAAACGCGCATTCAGTTCACAAAACAAAACAGGCGCAAATCTTGGGAGAAAAGGCTTTTGTCAAGCGTACTCAAAAGACAACAAAGAATAAAGTAATGCACAAAACTTGGGGGAGGAATATATCTGCGAGACTTTCCTGATGTTTTGTTGAGCTGTGGAAGATAATTATGATATAAGTTGAAAGAATATAGTTGCCTGTTTCCTTATCTCCATATCTATGATGGCATCGCGAAATGTGTCAGAGCTGGTTGCCTATCTTCCTATCCATGTCTATGATCATTTTGCAGAGTGTGACAGCTGTCTGTCTCCCTATCCATGTCTATGGTAATATCACAGTGTGACAGAGCTAGTTGTCTGTCTCCCTATCCATGTCTATGATCATATTACAGTGTGTGTGATAGAGCTAGTTGTCTCCCTATCTATATCTATGATCATATCATAGAGTGTGACAGAACTAGTTGCCTGTTCCTAATCCATGTCTATGATCATATCACAGTGTGTGACAGAGCTAGTTGTCTGTCTTCCTATCCATGTCTATGGTAATATCACAGTGTGACAGAGCTAGTTGTCTATCTCCCTATCCATGTCTATGATGATATCACAGTGTGACAGAGCTAGTTGTCTGTCTCCCTATCCATGTCTATGGTAATATCACAGTGTGACAGAGCTAGTTGTCTGTCTCCCTATCCATGTCTATGATCATATCACAGTGTGACAGAGCCTTTGTCTGTCTCCTTATCCATGTCTATGATCATATCACAGTGTGACAGAGCTTGTTGCCTGTCTCCCTATCCATGTCTATAGTCATATCACAGTGTGACAGAGCTAGTTGTCTGTCTCCCTATCCATGTCTATGATGATATCACAGAGTGTGACAGAGCTGGTTGTCTGTCTCCCTATCCATGTCTATGATGATATCACAGAGTGTGACAGAGCTAGTTGTCTGTCTCCCTATCCATGTCTATGATCATATCACAGTGTGACAGAGCTAGTTGTCTGTTGTCCTATCCATGTCTATGATGATATCACAGAGTGTGACAGAGCTAGTTGTCTGTCTCCCTATCCATGTCTATGATGATATCACAGAGTGTGACAGAGCTAGTTGTCTGTCTCCCTATCCATGTCTATGATGATATCACAGAGTGTGACAGAGCTAGTTGTCTGTCTCCCTATCCATGTCTATGATGATATCACAGAGTGTGACAGAGCTAGTTGTCTGTCTCCCTATCCATGTCTATGATGATATCACAGAGTGTGACAGAGCTAGTTGTCTGTCTCCCTATCCATGTCTATGATGATATCACAGAGTGTGACAGAGCTAGTTGTCTGTTGTCCTATCCATGTCTATGATGATATCACAGAGTGTGACAGAGCTACATACAAACATACACAAATATACACAGACATACACACATGCACACATACACACACTCACACAGACAGACACACACACACACACAGAGACACACAGACACCCAGACAGACAGACACCACACAACATACACCACACAATACACACACATACACACGCACGCACACGTACACAAACACACACACACACAACACACACAATACACACAATACACATACACATTCATACACATACACATGCACACACACATACACACACACACACACACACACACACACACGCACAACACACACACCCCACAACACACACACAACACAAACACACACACAACACACACACACACACAACACACACACACACAACACACACACACAACACATACACACACACTCAACACACACACACACACACAGACAGCGCAACGCATACACACAACACACACACGCAGACACAACACACATGCTCAACACACACACACACACACACACACACACACCACACACCACACACCGCCCCCCCCCACACACACGCAACAACACACACACACACACACAGAGAAACAAACACAAACACACAGAGATACACACACTCTCTCTGTCTGTCTGTGTCTCTCCCTGTCTCTCTTTGTCTCTCTGTCTCTGTCTCTGTTTTTGTCTTTGTCTCTGTCTCTCTCTTTTGTCTCTCCCCCCCCCTCCCCCCCCACCCCCACCCCCCCCCCGAGTCTCCAACCTAAAACCATCCATGACTCCTCGTTCCAGATCGCCGCTTCACAAAACCCTGAAACCGCACAATGGTGCAGCCCGCAGGAGCCAGTGAGGCCCCCCCAGAGCCAGAACCGCAGACAAACGGGACGTCAGCGTCCTCATCGTCAGCCCTAGCCCCAGCCCCAGCCCCGAATGCTCCTCAGTCGAAGAAGACCCTAGAGAAGGTGCAGCAGGCCAAGCCGGCCAAATCGAAGGGCTATGCTTTCCTCTTCAAATACGTGTTGGTGGGAGACTCCGGGGTGGGCAAGTCGGCCCTGCTGGCGAGGTTCACCAAGGATATGTTTCAGGATCAACACATCTACACAATCGGTGTGGATTTTGACATCAAGACTATGGACCTGCCCAACGGGGACGAGGTCAAACTGCAGGTGGGGGTTTTGTGTTTGTGGTTGTTGTTGTGTTTGTGTTTGTGTTGTGTGTTGTTGTGGTTGTGGTTGTGGTTGTGTTATTGTTGTTGGTGTTGTTGTTGTTGTTGTGTTTGTGTTTGTTGTTGTTGTTGTTGTGTTTGTGTTTGTGTTGTGTGATATGTTTGTTGTTGTTGTGTTTGTGTTTGTGTTTGTGTTGTGTTGATTTGTGTTTGTATTGTGTTGTGTTGTGTTGTTTGTGTTTGTGTTGTGGTTGTGGTTGTTGTTGTGGTTGTGTTTGTGTTGTGTGATGTGTTTGTTGTTGTGGTTGTGGTTGTGGTTGTGTTTGTGTTGTGGTTGTGGTTGTGTTGTTGTTGTTGTGGTTGTGTTTGTGTTATTGTTGTGGTTGTGTTGTTGTTGTTGTGGTTGTGTTTGTGTTGTTGTTGTGGTTGTGTTGTTGTTGTGGTTGTGTTGTTGTGTTTGTGTTGTTGTTGTGGTTGTGTGATGTATTTGTTGTTGTGGTTGTGTTTGTGTTGTTGTGGTTGTGTTGTTGTGGTTGTGGTTGTGTTGTTGTTGTGGTTGTGTTGTGGTTGTGGTTGTGTTGTTGTGGTTGTGGTTGTGTTGTTGTTGTTGTGTTGTTGTTGTGTTTGTGTTGTTGTTGTGGTTGTGTTGTTGTTGTTGTGTTGTTGTTGTGTTTGTGTTGTGATTGTGGTTGTGTTGTTGTTGTTGTGTTTGTGTTTGTGCTGTTGTTGTGGTTGTGGTTGTGTTGTGGATGTAGTTGTGTTGTGTTTGTGGTTGTGGTTGTGTTTGTGTTGTTGTTGTGGTTGTGTTTGTGTTGTTGTTGTGGTTGTGTTTGTGTTTGTGTTGTGTTGTGGTTGTGTTGTGTTGTGGTTGTGTTGTATTGTGTTGTGTTGTGGTTGTGGTTGTGATTATGTTTGTAATGTGTTGTGGTAGTTTGTGGTTGTGTTCTGTCCTGTTGTGTTGTGTTGGTGTTGGTGTTGTCTTGTGTTGTGTTTGTGTTTGTGTTTGTGTTTGTGTTGTGTTTGTGTTGTGTTTGTGTTTGTGTTTGTGTTTGTGTTGTGTTTGTTTGTGTTTGTGTTTGTGTTTGTGTTGTGTTTGTGTTGTGTTGTGTTTGTGTTTGTGTTTGTGTTGTGTTTGTGTTGTGTTGTGTTTGTGTTTGTGTTGTGTTTGTGTTGTGTGTTTGTGTTTGTGTTTGTGTTGTGTTTGTGTTTGTGTTTGTGTTGTGTTTGTGTTGTGTTGTGTTGTGTTGTGGTTGTGTTTGTGTTGTGGTTGTGGTTGTGGTTGTGTTGGTGGTTGTGTTTGTGTTGTGTTGTGGTTGTGGTTGTGTTGGTGGTTGTGTTTGTGTTGTGTTGTGTTGTGTTGTGTTGTGGTTGTGTTTGTGCTTGTGTTGGTGGTTGTGTTGGTGGTTGTGTTGTGTTGTGTTGTGTTGGTGGTTGTGTTGGTGGTTGTGTTGTGTTGTGTTGTGTTGTGTTGTGGTGTGTTGTGTGGTTGTGTTGTGTTGTGTTGTGTTTGTGTTGGTGGTTGTGTTTGTGTTGTGTTGTGTTGGTGGTTGTGTTGTGTTGTGTTGTGTTGGTGGTTGTGTTTGTGTTGTGTTGGTGGTTGTGTTGTGTTGTGTTGTGGTTGTGGTTGTGGTTGTGTTGTGGTTGTGTTGGTGGTGTTTGTGTTGTGTTGGTGGTTGTGGTTGTGTTATTGTTTGTGTTGTGTTGAGGTTGTGGTTGTGGTTGTGATTATGTTTGTAATGTGTTGTGTTAGTGTTGTGGTTGTGTTATGTTTGTGTTGTGTTCTGTCCTGTTGTGTCCTGTTGTGTTGTGTTGTATAGGTGTTGGTGTTGTTTTGTATTATGTTTGTGGTTGTGGTTGTGCTTGTGTTGGTGTTGGTGTTGTGTTGTGATTGTGTTAATGTTTGTGTTGTGTTGTGTAGGTGTTTGGTGTTGTCTTGTATTATGTTTGTGGTTGTGTTTTGTGTTTGTGTTGGTGTTGTGTTGTGGTTGTGGTTGTGTTGTGTTTGTGGTTGTGTTGTGTTGCTTTTGTTTGTGTTTGTGTTGTGTTGTGTTGTGTTGTTTGTATTGTGTTGTGGTTGTGGTTGTTGTTGTGGCTGTGTTTGTTGTTGTGGTTGTTGTTGTTGTGGTTTGTTTGTGTTTGTTGTTGTGCTGTGGTTATGTTGTGGTTGTTGTTGTTTTGTGTTTGTTGTTGTGTTGTGGTTATGTTTTGGTTGTGGTTGTTGTTGTTGTTGTAGTTGTTGTTGTGTTGTGGTTGTGGTTGTGGTTGTTGTTGTGGTTGTGGTTGCTGTTGTGTTGTGGTTGTTGTTGTGTTGTGGTTGTGGTTGTGGTTGTGTTGTGGTTGTGGTTGTGTTGTGTTGTGTTGTGTTGTGTTGTGGTTGTTGTTGAGATTGTGTTGTGGTTGTGGTTGTGTTGTGTTGTGTTGTGTTTGTGGTTGTTGTTGAGATTGTGGTTGTGGTTGTGTTGTGGTTGTTTTGTGTTGTGTTTGTGTTTGTTGTTGTGTTGTGTTGGGGTTCTGGTTGTTGTTGTGATGTGTTTGTGGTTGTGGTTGTGTTGTGCTGTGTTGTGGTTGTGTTGTGCTGTGTTGTGTTGTGTTGTGTTGTGTTGTGGTTGTGTTGTGCTGTGTTGTGGTTGTGTTGTGGTTGTGTTGTGCTGTGTTGTGGTTGTTGTTGTGTTGTGGTTGTTGTTGTCTTGTGTTGTGTTGTACTGTGTTGTGTTTGTGGTTGTGTTGTATTGTGGTTGTGGTTGTGGTTGTATTGTAGTTGTGATTGTGGTTGTGGTTGTAGTTGTGGTGTTGTGTTGTGTCGTGTCATGTTGTGTTATGTTGCGTTACCTAATGGTGTATGGTTGTTTGTATATTTTGGTTTGCATTTGTATGTATTATGTATATATGTATGTATGTATGTATTTCTGTATGTCTATGTGTATATATGTATGTATATATGTATGTATGTATATATGTATGTATGTATGTATATATGTATGTCTATATGTATGTATATATGTATGTATGTATATATGTATGTATGTATGTATTTCTGTATGTCTGTGTGTATATATGTATGTATATATGTATATATGTATGTATGTATATATGTATGTATGTATGTATGTATATATGTATGTCTATATGTATGTATATATGTATGTATAATGTATGATTGTATGTATGTATGTATGATTGTATGTATGTATGTATGTATGTATATATGTATGTATATATGTATGTATAATGTATGATTGTATGTATGTATGTATGATTGTATGTATATATGTATGTCTATATGTATGTATATATGTATGTATAATGTATGATTGTATGTATGTATGTATGATTGTATGTATGTATGTATGTACGTATATATGTATGTATGTATATATATATATATGTATGTATGTATGTATATATGTATGTATGTATGTATTTATGTATGTATGTATGTATTTCTGTCTGTATGTCTGTGTGTATGTATGTATGTATGTGTGTATGTATCTATGTATGTGTTTGCTTATTTGTTTTCTTGTTTTTGTTTTTGTTTGTTTGTTGTTTTGGTTTTTGCTTTCTCGTACTTTTTGACCATCTCAGTAGCACTGGTCCCACAGGCGCTCATTCCGGCTCCACAATACACCAATAACTTCAAATTCATTCAGTCGAAGTCCCAATTCCCAGCAGCCCAGGGAAGTCGGTGATGTCAAGTCGCCACAGGGCCACCCACCAGTGGGGACCCTGCATTGCTTGCCGATTCCCTTCGGTGGAGTGCAATAGCGCCTGTTCTGATCCAGCTTACTAAGGACACTGACGCCTTATCGGTACACTTAGCCGTAACGGTGTGGACACAGGTGTTTTCCAGCCCACACATCCCGGCTAAAAATTCCTCCCCAGGAGCGATGGCCTAAAGTATTCCTGGAGCCACATGTGTGAGTTCTTGACTAGAAAGGCCAAGGAAGAAGAGCGCAAATCGAGTCTGTTACAAATATTTCATCGCTGGCGCCAATAGTCAGCCAGCGCGCAATAGCCATGCAAAAATTTAAATACAATCCACTTGATGTTTCATGTACATTTCTTCCGATTTAGAAACATCACAAGATTATTTAAATAGAACGAAATCAAAAACATAATCTCTTTAGTGCACACTGGACTGAAATAGAACTGTCTGCCGAAATGATGAAATGGCTACAAAAACAAACAAAAAATTGTTGGAGGTGCAGAAAAATGTATCACTGTTCGCTGTAAAAGCAGAAAAAAACGAAATGTAGGTCAAGAGAGGACTGAATGTTCTGAGGATTTTTTTAAAAAGTGCATTTACAACTCAATAGTGACTTTTTACTTTTCATTACAAAAACATTTATTAGTCTTTCGAAGCAATAATCCGAAGAAAAAAAAATTACGAAATCTAAAGCTTAACGTTTCAACTTATTGTTTCGGAAAATAATAAATGTTTACGCAATGAAAATTAAAAGGTAACGATTAAGTTAGAAATGCGCTTATTTGAAATTGTTTGATACAATTTAGCCTCGATATCCTGACCTACTTTTGGTTTTGTCTACTTTTACAGCGAACGGTGATACATGTTTTTGCACCCCCAACAAATTATTCAAAACCATTTTATCATTTAGACAGACAGTCCTATTTCGATCTAATGTGCACTAAAGAAAGTATCAAAATATCTTTTTTAATTCGTTGTGTACTAACAAGTTTGTGATGTTTCTAAAACGGAAGGAATGCGCGTAAAAGATGAAATGGAATGTATTATATAATATGTTTGCATGGCTATGCGCGATGTGCATTGGCTGACCACCGGTGGCAGTGATGAGATACACGTAACAGACCCCGTTACCAGTGCTTAAGTGCTCTTGGGGAGGAGTTGTTAGTCGGGATGTGTGGGATGGAAAACACCTGCTTCCGTACCGATACGGCTGAATATTCCGATAGGGTGGGCGTTAACAGATGGGCTTTCGGTTGGATCTTAACCCTTTAGCTCCCACAACCTATCCACTAATTGCAAAAACTTAACCCTTTGACTCCATTTGCCTATACTATCCATTAGCTTCCTGTAGGAAGCTGGTGGATAGGGTGAGGATCAAAAGGTTGAGTTTTTGCTTTGCCAGTATGGTTGACAATGCAGGATGCTGGTGGATAGGGTGAGGGAATCAAAGGGTTACGTTTTTGCTTTGCTAGCATGCTTGACAAATGCAGGATGCTGGTGGACAGGGTGCTGGAGTCAAAGGGTTAAAGTCAAAAGAGGAAAAAGGTGGGCACATTTCATAGAACAAAGGGGCAGATAATTCACAGAGTCTGGCATCTCACGATGCTATAATGATTGACGATTTATTTTGGTAATAACAGACTCACCCATATGAAACTTCTAGCTGCTCTCCGCGTGGACAGTGTGTCGCCGCAGGGCAGCGCCACTCATTTTGTTAAAATGTTTCTCTCTGTCTCTCTTTCTCTGTCTCTCTCTTGGTCTCTTTCTCTCTGTCTGTCTCTCTCTATCTCTCTCTCTTTGTCTCTGTCTGTCTATGTCTGTGTCTGTCTCTGTCTCTCTGTGTTTATGTGTCTCTGTGTCTCTCTCCCATCTGTTTCTCTCTCTCTGTTTCTCTGTCTCTGTCTCTGTCTGTGTCTGTCTGTCTGTCTGTCTGTCTCTCTTCTGCGTGCTATAGTTTTGTTCGCCTGTGACAGTGGACTATTTGATAGAATTATGTCTGTTGTTGCCTTGGGATATTTAACGTGTGGCTGAAAGCGTACAAGCTGCACATGGAATCTCGGTTTTTTAGTCCTTTCGTCCGGAATTCTAAAGTGTGTGTGTGTAGGGGGGGGGGGGGTTGTGTGTGTGTGTGTGTGTGTGTTGTGTGTGTGTGTGTTTGTGTGTGTGTATCTGTGTGTGTGTGTGTGTGTGTAGGTGTGTGGGTGGGTGTGTATATATGTGTGTGTGTATGTTTGCGTGTGTGTATGTATGTATGTGTGTGTTGTGTGTGTTGTGTTGTGTTGTGTGTGTGTGTGTATGTGTGTGTGTTGTGTGTGTGTGTGCGTGTGTTGTGTGTGTGCTGTGTGTGTGTTGTGCATGTGTGTGTGTGTTGTGTGTGTATTGTGTGTGTGTGTGCGTGTGTTGTGTGTGTGTTGTGTGTGTGTTGTGTGTGTGTGTGTGTGTTGTGTGTGTTGTATGTGTGTGAGAGGGTGTGTGTTGTGTGTGTGTTGTGTGTGTGTGTGTGTTTGTGTGTGTGTGTGTGTGCGTGTGTTGTGTGTGTGTATGTGTGTGTGTATGGGTGATATTAATGTACATTTTGATTCATCTGATAATTGTACTACTAGACTAAAAAGCATGTTGGACATGTTTAATCTCTCTCAATCAGTCCATGAGCCCACACACGAACGTGGTCACATTCTTGACTGGGTCATTTATCGACCTACTGACAACATAATAGACTCAACCAGTGTTACGCAATCCTTGGCGTCTGACCATTTCTGTGTAGTTAGTAGTCTATGTCTCCCCGTCCCATCCAACCCAGCAGTACGCAGACGGTCCCGTAATATACGTAAGATTGACAGATCTGCCTTTCAAGCAGATCTACACATGTCTATTTCTCCACATTCATGTCCAACTATTGATTCACTCAACAACACACTGTTAAGTCTACTAGATAAACACGCGCCTCTCCGTGATCACACAGTGCGCCGTGACAAACTAGAGCCTTGGTATCCACTTGTCAGCACTGAACTGCAAGCGGCAAAAACACACAAACGCAAAGCTGAGAGAGCATGGCTAAAAAATCCAATCACAATAACAAAATTCCATTTTCAACTCAGCAAAAAGACAAGTCACTAACATAGTGTTAAAAGCCAAATCAGACTTCTAAACACAACGAGATTGCCAACGCAAAGTCATCTAGGCATCTTTTCTCAGTTTGTAACAAACTACTGGGCCGTGATGGAGGCTCTCCATTACCAACAACCCTGCCTCCTACCAAACTCCCACATATTTTCAATGACTTTTTTGTTCAAAAAAATAAAAACTATTCGTGATGATCTGGATCAAGCCTCATCTGTAGCAACACCATATGATTACCCTGACCAGATCACTACCTCCAGATTCACAGCATTTGAACCAATAAATGAGTCAGAATTGAAGAACATCATTTTGAAATCAAAACCCACTTCTTGTGCACTTGACCCTCTCCCCACACCATTATTTTGCGAGTTTTTGGATGATTTACTTCCAACCTAACTAGCATTATCAACACTTCCTTGATCTCTGGGTCTTTTCCATCAGCCTTCAAAAGATCTGTTGTCAAACCCCTTCTAAAGAAAGCCACACTTGACCCCAACACGCTAAAAAATTATCGCCCAGTTTCAAATCTCTCATTCTTGTCAAAAGTCATGGAAAAGATCGTACTTAAACAGCTTCTCGCTTATCTAAATGAACATAAACTCATCAGTCCATCTCAGTCGGCATATCGACCCCATCACAGCACTGAAACTGCTCTTCTTAAAGTGACAAATGATATACGACTCGTACTTCTTAGCCTTGACTCTCGAAACGTTTCTGTCTTGACACTGCTAGATCTCTCAGCTGCTTTTGATACCATTGACCATCATGTCCTCCTAAAGAGACTCCAGTTTGCTTTTGGCATCTCTGGTACAGTGCTAAAATGGTTCACATCCTATCTGTCTCACCGAACACAATCTGTTTCCATCAAAGACTGCTGTTCTGGATACAAAGATTTAACTTGTGGTGTTCCACAAGGATCTGTGCTTGGACCTGTTCTTTTCATCCTCTATACAAAACCTCTTGCAGACCTGATTAAGTCTCACTCAATCAATTCCCAATCATTTGCCGACGACACTCAGCTGTATGTCTCTGCTCCTCCAACCAACATGTCACCATCAGTATCTTCCTTAGAAAAATGTATTCTT
>JAPXFY010001883.1:17500-31505 GCA_030674185.1 Monoplex corrugatus | reverse complement strand
AACACTACAGGGAAATGGCAGCTAACAACCCTTTTCTACACTGATCCAATACCTCAGAATAAAGGCTGGTTTAAAATTTTCCCCCCTCCAAATCACCTTAGAAGAGTTAAAAAAGCACTATTTTCCCCTCCTACACAAAAAAAGGGGAGTTCGGTAGGTGCCCGATGCAGTTTCAACTGAAATAAATTAAACATTTTCCCCCAGAAAACTATTTTATTTTTTTACACAACTTTTTTTCAGAAATGCTGGGTTGGTGGAAGTATACCACAATTATGGAAACTCAAAACTTTTAAGACCAATAACCGTTTGGGTAATGTTTGGTGGATGGAGGCATGTGAGCAAGCAGTTCAGTATAAAAAGAGAAATACAAAATCTACATCAAAAGCAGGAAACCTGAAGATCATATGGAAATGAAAAAAGCTAACACCCAGTGTAATAAAATCATTGCTGAAGCAAAGAAAAATTATTGGGCATCATACTGCACAAAAGAAATTTCAGATTTCAAGGATTTCCATAAAGTCTGGACAAAAATGAATCCAATGAAAAATGGAGCCAACTTACCTAGGTGTCCAATAATGATTGACACATATCACACATTTCCTTCCGACATGGACAAAGCTGAATCTTTTGTGGAACTTTTTGCCGAAAATATTAAAGTAGATGGTTTGACTCCTACCTGCAAACACTACAGGGAAATGGCAGCTAACAACCCTATCTACACTGATCCAATACCTCAGAATGATCGCTGGTTTAATTCTCCAATCACCTTAGAAGAGTTAAAAAAGCACTATCTTCTCTCTACACAACAAAAGGAGTTCGGTAGGTGTCGATGCAGTTTCAACTGAAATGATTAAACATCTTCCAGAAAACTATATTATTTTTTTACACAACATTTTTCAGAAATGCTGGGTTGGTGGAAGTATACCACAATTATGGCAAAAGTCTATTGTTATGCCAGTATTAAAAGCAGGAAAGCCTAAAACAATAAAAACAGTTACAGACCTATTGCGTTGACGTCCCATACGAGCAAACCATTTGAAAAATTGCTATTAAACAGACTTGTACATTACTGTGATAAAAATAATGTTATTCCAGTAAATCAGGCTGGTTTTAGAAAAGGGAGATCTACAGTTGAGCACCTGGTTAAACTTACCACTCACATCAAGAAACAGTTTCCCCGCAGAAAAAAGTCTTTTAGCTACTTTTTTTTATGTAAAAAAACCTTACGATCAAGTTTGGCATGCGCGTTTATTGTACAAGCTGAAATCTATTGGTTTATCAGGCAATATGTATGATTATATTGTCTTTTTTAGCCAATAGAACTATTCAGGCAAGAGCGGGAACTAGTTATTCTTCCTCACGACATCTTGATATGGGAATTCCACAAGGTTCAGTGATAGCACCGCTTTTATTTAATATCCTTACACAGGATCTTCCTAAAGCACTCTCAAATCGTGTGTTTTGGCACAGTACGCTGATGATATTTGCTTGATTCCTTTCGTTGCCAACTCATAGGGCTTGTGTGCAGGCTTAAGGCTTGTGCCATGATCATGTTGGATCTTTTCCATCACATGGCATCAGAGGCTTACCTACACATAGGGTTTATGTCCAGGCTTAAAGGTTTGTGCCATGATCATTCTGGATCTTTTCCATATGTGACATTAGTGCTTATGGAATTTATTCCGAGCACCAAGACGTCATCTTGAGAAACAGAAGCTGAAGTCAAAACATCTTTTTTGTTATGTGACGTTTAACTAAAACAATACTTCACACAAAATATTTGTTTTCGTTTCAATGACATAAATGTCAAGATGAACCAGCAAGCAGCTTCCAACATAGCATTCTCCATCATTTTGTTGTTTTAGGTGAACATTTAAAACCAGGCAAAGCAGAACAAAAATGATTTATTATCTTTGTGTACATATTCACCAGAAATAATATTGGTCCAAAGTCATAGTTACCCTGTATACCCCCAAACTACCCACCCACAACTGGTCATGGTTCCAGTGTCGATTTGGTGTTAAACATTTTTTGGTTCTTTTTCTATTTGTCTTTATTTTTCCTTTTTCAAATTTTTGAAACAAAATACGATACTTTGGAACGAATATTGATAGATGTGTAAATAGCTGTGGACTGTACGTAAAGTATTCATGTTTGTGTGCATGTGTGGGTAGTAGAGTTGGTCTCACAATTGTTCACACATACACACACGCGCGCGCTCGCACACACACGCACACACACACACACACACACACACACACACACACACACACACACACACACACACACACGCGCGCGCGCGCGCGCGCGTTCACGCTCGAACATACACACACAGACACATACACGCGCTTACAGGAGCACACACGAATACACACAAATACCCCCCCCCTCACACACACACACACACACACACACACACACACACATATACTCACGCGCACACACACACACACACAATGCACACACACAATACACACAAAACACACACACACAATACACACACACACAATACACGCACACACACACACACACACACACACACACACACACACACACACACACCACACACACACACAACAACACACAATACACACCATCACACACACGCGCCGACCACACACACAACACAACACACACACACACACACACACACACAATACACACACATGCACACACACACGCACTACAAACACACAATACACGCACACACACACACCACACACACACCATACACACACACGCGCGCGCGCACACACACAAAACACACACACACACACACACACACACACACACACACACACACATACACACATACACGCACATGATCTGTCTTCTAAAATGTGTATTCATTTTCCGGAGAGGAGACCACTCAAAAGATTTAAGCCACACTCTCTGTCATTACAACACAGCAAATTACTCTAAAAAGTATCTTGGGAGGGGGTCCTCACCTCACACACCACAATGATTATAGGAAACTTGATACGGACTGCTCTCAGCCTTTCTCCTGCAAGGCCCTACAGCGGTATTTCCTTTTTTCCTGGCTCTGGTAGCTCCAGCAGTATTGATTTCCCCTGTACCAGCTGAACAGCTCTAGTTTCATGTCTCCTTGCTCCTGCAATTACCACAGCAATTCAGTCGTTGTCGCGACTCCACCAACCTTGTCCAAGGTCGCGGAAAGTATTGATTATATTATAATTTCCTGCCATTCCCAGCAAACGACAGTTCAAAATTTATCGTTGTGGTCTCACGTCAAAAAGGTTTCTCAATACAGTTCGCAAAGAACAAAAATCCCTTTGCAATTTTACCTGTTATATTATTTTCCAAAGCCAACACAAAACAGAAAGCACAATCCACTGTCTTCACATAAAATTTATTGACCATTTATATGTACCAAAATCATCACTCACGTTGTCATCATCACATCGTAGCGTGTCATATCCATTTAATCCAAACAATGTGTAAGGAGTAGTAAACATTACCAAATAATTCATGCATTGCAAAGAATAAATATCTAAACAATCTCCAAACACAGACGTCAGGTCACTGAACCAAAACGCTCCCCTCTACATACGCAGAAAAATAATATTCGAATGTAATTTTTTTTGTCAACGTTATTTTTTGTGTGACTATTATAGACAAGGCAATGGTAGATGTGTAAGTTGGTCTATGTGCTAATATAGATGTTATTAGATGATAACATTTAGGACATTTCACGTTGTTCTGCCCATTACAGAAAAAGGGGATATAAAAGAAAATCTTTAGTTCGTAAGTTTTCTTCTATCACCATACGTACATTCATGACATTTTCTATCTAATGAAAACTTAAATGCACAGCAAAAAAAAACTATTTTCTTTCATAGACGAACCATCTTCTTCCAAGCGTTTTCGACCTATACTTATATGTTACTACTTGGTTGTAATAACATGATAATACTGTCAAATACAACCACACAAATCAAAGTTATTTTCAAAACATGCAAACAGATATACACACGCACATACACATTCATTATGTTTTGTTGAACGCGTTCTACTGATAGGAACACCCAAAAGTTTATGAGACCTGAGAATTTGAAAATTAGGACAAATGCAAATATAAATATTTTATTCCTATAATCAAACGGTATTATCAACATTTACTTTTTTCCAACTCAGCGTTCCCACCTGACAGATAAGTTTTCACAGCAAATATTGAGTTCTCCACTGAGCAGTCTGTGGGCCAAGGAACACTCTCAGAGTGAAAATTAAATTCAAACCTAACGGAAAACTGTTCAGTTCCTCCCCTGAACTAGAGAGAACCAAGGTTGCACACAGTGATTAGAAAAATCAGGACACAGAAACCACAACTTCAAAATAACCTAAACCAATTTCCTTACAGTGTGTCACAATAATAATAGGTGTTCCTTCCCACTGCAATTTCTGTTGCCTTGATATTTATACTGAAAATACAACTATGTCGTTTGTTTGAAGCTACTACATCATATCAGATGTTCTGCAAAAAATAACTACGTCTGATTTCTTCCTCTTTTTTAAAAATGTATTCCATAAAGACTAAGAGTACGACCATTATCCACTGGCAACAATCAGCTTTGCTTGAGTGACTCATGAAGAAAGACAAGTCCATGGTGAGGTAATGACAGGAGAGATGGGAAGAGCAAGAACGAATCAGAATAACTCTTTGCTGTCCATGTACTTCACTCTCACTGTCACAGTCAAGTTCCGTGTGATAACTGTCTGTCTAGAGTTGATCTGTTGTTTGGTAACTTGTGGTTCTCTATCTTTAACTTTATTTTAGAAACATGGGTTGTTTCATGTCAACTTCAACGGATGAATGTGCGCGTGGTGATGGTGGTGGTGGTGGTGGTGGTGGTGTGGTGGTGGTGGTGTGTGCGTGTGTGTGTGTGTGTGTGTGCTTTTGTTTGTGTGTGTGTGTACGTGTGTGTGTGTGTGTGTGTGTGTGTGTGTGTGTGTTTTGTGTGTGTGCGTGCGTGCATGTATATATATGTGTGTGTGCGTGTGTTTGTGTGTGCATGTGTGTGTGGGTGTGTATATGTGTGTTTATGTTTGTGTGTGTGTGTGTGTGTGTTATGTGTGTGCGTGTGTGTCTGCGTGCGTTTATGTGGGTGTGCTTGTGCGCGCGCACGTGCATGTGTGTGTGGTGTGTGTGTGTGTGTGTGTGTGTGTGTGTGTGTGTGTATGTACATGTATGTGTGTGTGTATGTATGTATGTGAGAGAGAGAGAGAGAGAGACAGAGAGACAGACAGAGAGACAGACAGAGAGACAGACAGACAGACTGATAGATAGACTGACAGACAGACAGACAGACAGAGACAGAGACAGAGAAGGGTGTGGGAATTAGTGGAGTGCACGTTCAATACTAAAAAAAAACGCGTTTTAAAATGAATTCCCACGATGATAGAAGTTTCTGTGTGTCCTGAAACATAACACCCTAACTGTACTTTGTGGTCAGATATTATCACACCATAACTGTACTTTGTGGTCAGATATTATCAAACCATAACTGTACTTTGTGGTCAGATACTATCACACCCTAACTGTACTTTGTGGTCAGATACTATCACACCAGAACTGTACTTTGTGATCAGATACTATCACACTCTAACTGTACTTTGTGGTCAGATACTATCACACCCTAACTACTGTCACTTTGTGTCAGATATATCACACCATAACTACTTTGTGGTCAGATACTATCACACCCTAACTGTACTTTGTGGTCAGATACATCACACCCTAAACTGTACTTTGTGGTCAGATATTATCACACCTAACTGTACTTTGTGGTCAGATACTATCACACCCTAACTGTACTTTGTGGTCAGATACTATCACACCCTAACTGTACTTTGTGGTAAGATATTATCACACCCTTACTGTACTTTGTGGTCAAATACTATCACACCCTAACTGTACTTTGTGGTCAGATACTTCACACCCTAACTGTACTTTGTGGTCAGATACTATCACACTATAACTGTACTTTGTGGTCAGATACTATCACACCATAACTGTACTTTGTGGTCAGATATTATCACACCCTAACTGTACTTTGTGGTCAGATATATCACACCCTAACTGTACTTTGTGGTCAGATGCTATCAAACCCTAACTGCATTTTGTGGCAATACTATCCACTCTCTCTTCTCTCTCTCTCTCTCTCTCTCTCTCTCTCTCTCTCTCCTCACTACTCTCTCTCGCGTAAGCACACATACACACTCTTGCACACATGCGTTCTTAGTTAGTTTTTTAATTGATTTTTTTTGGTTTATGTACATGGTTCATCGTGTTTTTGTTTTTTTTAGCAGACGTGTCTGAACGTTAATCTTAGCATGGTTCCATCTCTTCATAATCCACTTGGAGCATTTTTTTGCCTAAAACTCACACCAGTCTGTCTGCCATGTTTTCTGTAAATTGGTCTCGGTCTGTCAATGCTGCAGAAATTGATTGAAGGTAATAAAAGGGCGGTTCAACCAACGATAAGTGGGCTTTTCGATCAAATTCAAATCAGGATCTTTGGTGTCAGTGGCTCGTTGGGGATGTTGTTGATGTATGTGGTGGTGGTCTCCTTACCAGTGGGTCGCTCATTTGGTCTGGCTCTGTGACTGATCAGTTACTGTCGTTATTAGAAGGTTTGTTAGGCTGCTCCAATTATGTTGGTTCAGAACTGTCTTGGCTACCTACCGCCAAAGAGACCTGACCTTACTGCAGAGTCTTCTTTGGTGAGTAGTGTCATGGCAGCTTGACATCACTGTCTGGAACTGAGTCTTGAACTGAATAAACTGTTTTGGGTGAAATGTTGAGGAGCTGAAGCTGGAAGTATTGGAGTAATGACATTGAGGCAGCATGGAAGCCGCCCAACAACGCTGCTATATCTGGTCGCATCTTTCCATGACGAATGCAGGGGACTGTGCAGTTTGACTTATCATACTGAGAACCATTTCCCATTCAAAGTGGAGTGAAGTAGGACTGTGACCCTACTCCAGCATCCCTAGAAACGTCTCTCTTGTACTGTCATAATCTTTCAGAGCATCAGATGACGGAGTGTACCTACACACTAGCTCCAAGTGCAAATTGTTCAACTTTTTGCACATTTCAGAGCAAAGACCAAAGTGTGTCAGGCCCTGATCCTGCAGATATTCTTTGCTGATGCTGTTGCCTTGACATCTCACACAGAGCCTGGTCTCTAAAGGTTACTCAACTCCCCAGCGCATGCTTTCCAAGAATTTCGCCTCATCATCAGTCTAACGAAGACAGATATCATGGGACATATCGTCAGCAAAGTCCCAATATCATCATCGGTGATCACACCTTCCAAGGGGGAAATTAATTCATCTATGTAATAATTAATAATTACAATATTTGTATAGCACAAAATCTTGATAGAAATCAAATCTAAACACTGAACATACACATACGCACGCATGCACACACACGTGCGCGCACACACACATACACACACATGGCTATAAATGGGGAAAAAGAAGAAAAGCAATGGAAAAGTATAGAGAACATATTATATACAAATATATATTACAATGTGATGCCACACCGAGCAGAGACAGGCTGCAGAGGGGGTTGAGTGAGGTCAGGATTTTATGCAGAGGATAAAAGGTGAGTTTTGAAAGCGGACTTGGAGACAAAAGTAGGATGCTGATGGACTGAGAGAGGAAGTTTGTTCCAGGAGAGTGGATCAGAAACAGAGAAGGCTCCTGGACCATAGGCACTAAGATTCGTGCGTGGAAAGTGAAAAGTCAGAGAATCGGAGGCAGAGCAGAGGGTAGGATCGAAAATTCCCAACAACTTGTCCCTCGCCAGGGTTCAACAACTGGACAGAGTAAGCTGCTGCTGCCATGGCCAAGCTGTCAAATAAACGAATAAACAAATAAATGAATATATACATTCCTATTTCACCTCAAACAAACTGTACCAATCACTGATTTCAAAACTGCTGCCCTCATGGTGTCATGGTCTGTTGTCTAAGATGGCGGCAGACAGAAAAAAAATTCCCACTTGCACAGAAAAGGACCAAAGTCAACAGTCATAACTGTAGCCTTCTGAACAACTCGTTCTGCGGTATTTCAGCCGTCTAAAACCTACAAGAAACGCTGTAAAGAAAACTTACTATGTTGCAACATGTTTTGATACAGATAGAGTCACCCAGGTGACACGGGTTTCTACAGCAAAAAGAAGGAAACTACACATCACCTTACGTTATCATGTTTAAAATGTCATAGTATGTCAGTCGATAGGGTGACTCACTTTTAATGATGAGATTTTTCAGGTAACACTTGCTGTGGTGCAGTGGTTAGTGCAACGAACTACTGACTAGGAGGTGGGTTCGAATCCCCACCAGTTGGAAGTTTTCGGTTCCAGCTGGCTCCTCCCCAGAGCTGAGCGTGTCGCGGGCTTATTGGGAAGTCTAGGACTACACAGTCAAGTCTTGTTTACTTCACAGATGTGTCTTAAGTGTGGTGTTCAAATCTTCTGATCAACACCACAGGTATATGTATCTCACAGGCGTGGTTGACGTCAGGGTATATTATGATAGTAAACATATAGTATAGCACTGTCACATAGTCTCAGTCCTATATGGAACTCTATACCACCATGAATATCATCATCCTCATTCTCATCATCGCAAAGTAAAAACTGTACCAGCTTCTGTAACCATTAAACTGGTGTAGAACATGGGACAATGAAATAAAAGAGATGAGAATCAAGGAAATCTTAAAAAAGTGCGATGATCTGAAAAAATAATCATACACTCTGTGAAATTATATCTTAACAGTTAAGAATTGAAGGAAAAGTTTGCATGTGAAAAATATTGAAAAAAATGTAGCACATCACGCTTCATGTACTGTATACAGTTTTTTTTTTTTTTTCGATTTTTTTTCTTTTATATATATATTTTTTTTTGTAATTCCGCAAGAACATCATTTCATGTGGGGTCAATCCCTGAGACAGTTTGTCATTGTATGTGTCACAGGAAAGTAACACACTGCTGATGGTGAGCACAGAAATACCGTAACTTGTACATCGCAGGTTCACGTACTGGCTGTTACGACCTGAAAGACGACTTGAAGACTAAAATAAAAACTGTGATTATCACAGAAAATCCTGTTCACACATGAATCATGGAAAACACTTTTTTCATTTTGACGAGCTGAAATACTGTTAGCGGTTTATGGGGTTTAGAAAGTATGATAATGATGGCGAGTGTGTTTTCTTGTTGCTACCGCTCACTATTGATTTTTAAATTAAACAAAGCGATGTCAGTCACACGTATACTGTACACCAATCTGATCAGTGCATGTGGAGAATTTCTCCTAAGCTTTTAATCGGACCTTTGCTAAGTTTGAATGTATATTCACTCTTGAAAAAAGAAGGCCTGCATATGAATACATCATCGTAAACAAGTTAAAAGAGTCAGTAAATACATGTACAAATCCAATTGTACCAGCATCACGTTCAATCTGTTAATCGATTTATCTCTTATTTATACAAAAGTATGGAAACAGATTTGTATTCTTTTGTTTTTATTTATTCATTTATTCATATTACATGGTGAAAGCCTTATTCTGAGACTTACTTGTAGAAAGAATGTAAACAACTGTACAAATGCACTCGCACTTCTGGGCTGCCAAAGTAAGGAACGTAAGATTAATGTTAACTGAGGAATGTATTGAGTATAGCAGAGACCCACTTACTTTCTGGGTGGATGGTGGTGAGGCCTGGTATTATAAAGTGCCACTCACCCAAAGGAAAGCAATGTGTATATTAGAATTTCTTCTTTCCTGGTGTAGTGATCATCGTTGTACCCCTGTCTGGCTTGCATGTGGTCTCTGCTACATGATTTTTTTTTTGTTCAGCATTTTTGATAAAGCGATGATGTTGGTTATATGCGTACTGTACATCTGTGTATCTGTGTGTGTGGAAACTTTGTCATAAGTTTTCGAACATATGTTTGTTAAGTTTGAAACATAAGTTCATTCTAGAGAATAAGTCTTCCCATGAATGGTTCAACGTGAATACCCATGACCCAATGTTGGAACAGTTAGTAAAGAAATCGAAATTATCAGCATCACTTTCAAGTTATTGTAAGAACAAAATTAACATTACAGAGAAATCATGACATCAAATTCTCATAATAAGGGATAATCCCAATTCTTGTCACTTATTTTACAAAATAAGAACCCCAACGTACATCAACGCTTCAAAATCCTTTTAAGTACTCTCTTCCTCTCTGTACAGAGTGTCAGCCTTCTCAATCCGGAATCGAACATTCTTTTTGATATCCTGACGGAGATATGACAGCAAGCTGTAATTTCCCTGCTGTTCAACCATGCCATATAAAACATCATATATTTCACAAAATTAAATTCAACACCAAAATAGCAACATGGAATATAAGAACAATGCTAAAGAAAGGTAAATTAGACAACATCAAAATGGAGATGGAAAAGCTTGACATTAGGATTTTAGAACTGGGGGAAGTGAGATGGAAGGGGGAAAGCATGATAAGATCAGGGGAATATACAGTGATATACTCTGGTGGTAATTCACATGAAAGAGGAGTAGGCATCATAATGGACAAAGACAAATCAAAAGCAGTAAATGGATACTGGGCAGTGTCCGACAGAGTTTTACTGGTCAAATTCGGAGGCAAACCTTTTGATATCAACATCATACAAGTGTATGCACCAACATCCGCAAGTACTCAGGAAGACATCGACAACTTCTACGAAGTTTTAGAGGTGGCCAAGGTCCAATGTAAATCACAAGAAGTTACAGTCATAATGGGAGATTTTAATGCTAAAGTGGGACAGGACAGGGTGAAGGATATAGTTGGACCTCATGGCCTTGGTACACAAAATGAAAGAGGGGGAAAACTTGTAGAATGGGCACAGATGAATGAGTTCATAGTAAGAAACACTTGGTTTGAGCAGCCTAACAGAAGAAAATGGACTTGGATGAGTCCAGGAGATACATGTAATACCAAAAATCGAATTGACTACATCTGATCAACAAAAGATTTAGAAATTCTTTACTGACAGCAAAAACACTACCAGGCACAGACTGCAACAGTGACCACAATCCGGTAGTGGGAAGGTTTAGGCTGAAATTGAGGAAAAGGAAACAGACCAAAAGCAACATCAAACTAAACCTTGGACTCTTAAAGTCAGATGAAATGATACGTCAAAAATTTAATGTACATGTTCAAAAGAAATTCAGTGCTCTGGAAGACGTTGGTGACAGTGAGGAACAATGGACGAAGTTGAGAAGTTCTATAAATGAAGCTTGTGAGAAATCCCTAAGGCAATTAGAAAAGCAAAAAAGAGTTGGATGACTAATGAAATTTTGTGCCTGATGGAGGAAAGGAGGAAGGCAAAGAGAAACGAGGAGATATACAGGAAGATAAACAAAGAAATCAGTTATAGGTGCAATGAAGCTAAGGAAGCTTGGCTGAACACAAAATGCAAAGAGATAGAAGAACGACACAAAATGGATCCTCAGGGTATGTACAGACGAATTGAAGAAATTGTCCACAGGAAAAAACACATGCACATCAACTGGTTGCTTAAAATCGAAAGATAGCACGCTTATCATGGAAAAAGACAAAATATTAGAAAGATGGGGAGAATACATTAAAGACCTTTTTGAGGATGACAGAAACGAAGAACACATTATAAAAAAGAACTTTGAAGGACCACCCATAATGAAAGATGAAGTTAGAGCAGCACTGAAAAAGATGGAACCAGGAAAAGCCCCGGACCAGACAACATTACTACAGAGATAGATTGAAGCCCTGGAGGAATTTGGCATAGAAAAAATAACAGTCCTCCTAAATGAAATTTCTGACACTTGAAAAATCCCCAAAGATATGTCAAAATCCATTTTCATTGCACTTCCAAAGAAGACAGGGGCTATAGAATGCGAACTCCATCGCACAAACAGTTTGATGAGTCATGTAACAAAAATCCTGTTAAGAATAATCATGATGAGGACAGGGAATAGAATCAAAAGAGAAATAGCAGAAGAACAGTGTGGATTTGTGGAGGGGAAAGGAACTATTAATGCCATATACATCCTACGAACTATCATAGAGAGGTCAATTGAGATGAATAAGGATTTGTATTTATGCTTTGTTGACTATACCATGGCTTACGATCGGGTACGACATGATGAATTGATCAACCGACTAGAGAGACTCAATGTTGATGGAAAAGATCTATGAATAATCAGGAATATGTACTGGGAACAAACAGCTGCAATGAGAATAGAAAACAATATAAACTCTTTCTAAAAAAAAATTAAAAGAAGAGTCAGACAGGGTTGTGTTTGGTCGCCAGATCTGTTTTCAATTTACTGCGAAAACATCATGAGAAACCTAGAAGAAGACCCTGGATTAAAGGTTGGAGGGAAAATGATAAACAACATTCGGTACGCAGATGACACCGTGCTAATTGCAGAAAATGAAAGGGACCTACAAAACCTTGTGAACATACTAGAAATAGAAAGCAAAGGTAAGGGGCTGGAACTAAACAGCGGGAAGACTGAAGTCATGGTGATGAGTAAAAAACATGAAATCCCCTCATGCAAAATAACAGCAAATGGCACAACCTTGACACAGGTTAATAAGTTCAAATACCTGGGAACGGTCATTTCATCAGACGGCAGATGCACATCGGAAATAGCTGGCAGAATCGGCCAAGCCAAAACAGCATTCAAGAAGATGACAAGCATTCTTACCAACAAATGCCTATCAATTAACATCAGAAAGAGAGTCCTTGAATGTTATATAGAACCAATACTGTTGTACGGATGCGATGCGTGGTCAGTCAGCAAGCAAAGCCAGGTTAAGATTGAGGCAGCCGAGATGTGGTTTGTCAGAAGAATTTTGAGAGTTCCATTGAGAGCAAAGAAAACAAACGGGACAGTCTTGATGGAGGCAGACACAAGTATGTCACTCATAAGGAAGATTAGGAAAAGACAAGCAACATTTGTAGGCCATTTTATGAGGAAGGGGGTTTTGGAGCACCTGGTCACAACGGGAAAGCAGGAGGGAAAGAGAGCAACAGGTAGACCCAGGGAGAGAATGCAGGACGGACTTGCAGAATGGCTGGGGATGAAGAGGGTGGGGGAGATGCTGGGTGCAACGAGAGATAGAGATGGTTGGAAGTCCATGGTCGCCAACGCCATGCGGCAGGGCACCTGATGATGAAGATGCTATGCACAGAACCACACAAGGTTTTACTTACGTGGTAACATACCGAGTGTTATATGACATAATGAAGTTTACATTTTCTTTACTGGCAGGTAACCCTCCATACTTTGAACGGTGTCCATGATGTTGTAAATACACTCGTTGTTCAAACAATAAGGATTGCTTTGACCAGTATTGGTTTTATAGATCTGTTAGATAGAGAATCCCAGCACCATTATACGAATGAATGCACTTTTCGCAAGTAGCCTACCATTACACAGTGGCCCATTTAATATCCGCTTTGAAACGCAATACGAAATGCGTTTCTGAACAAACAGCATGTAGTGCTATTTTTTTTTTTGATTTAGAGAAAGCATATGATACCACCTCGAAATCAGGGATACTTATGGATCTACACGAACTGGGTTTCAGGGTCACCTACCCCTATTTTTTTTTCCAAACAGTTTTAGCTGTGCGACAGTTTCAAGTGCGAGTTGGTACTACTCTCTCTGACATTCAAGAGCAAGTGCTGGCTGTACCACAAGGGAGCATTCTCTCATCTGCGTTGTTCATTATCAAGATCAACAATGTAATCAAATTTGTACAGCAGGGCTCTGACTGTTCTGTGTTTGGGGATGATTTTACGGTATAAGCAGCTGGAAGCGTCTATGCAGGTGTTCAGTGATGGCTGCAGCTGTGTGTAGATAGAATCCAACAGTGGGCAGAGATAGAAAGTTTTATTTTTTTCTACATCCAAAACATAGTATATCCACTTTCAT
>JAPXFY010001883.1:0-12500 GCA_030674185.1 Monoplex corrugatus | reverse complement strand
GCTGTCATTTTGCATGATGGGATTTCATGTTTTTTACTGATCACCATGACTTCAGTCTTCCCCCTGTTTAGTTCCAGCCCCTTACCTTTGCATTCTGTTTCTAGTATATTCACAAGGTTTTTTAGGTCCCTTTCATTTTCTGCAATTAGCACGGTGTCATCTGCATACCGAATGTTGTTTATCATTTTCCCTCCAACCTTTAATCCAGGGTCTTCTTCTAGGTTTCTCATGATGTTTTCGCTATATAGTGAAAACAGATCTGGTGACAAAACACAACCCTGTCTGACTCCTCTTTTGATGTTTTGAAAAGAGCTTATATTGTTTTCTATTCTCATTGCAGCTGTTTGTTCCCAGTACATATTCCTGATTATTCGTAGATCTTTTCCATCGACATTGAGTCTCTCCAATTGGTTGATCAGTTCATCATGTCGTACCCGATCGAAAGCCTTGGTATAGTCAACAAAGCATAAATACAAATCCTTATTCATCTCAATTGACCTCTCTATGATAGTTCTTAGGATGTATACGGCAATAATAGTTCCTTTCCCCTCCACAAATCCACACTGTTCTTCTGCTATTTCTCTTTTGATTCTATTCCTTGTCCTCGTCATGATTATTCTTAACAGGATTTTTGTTACATGACTCATCAAAATGATTGTGCGATGGAGTTCGCATTCTATAGCCCCTGTCTTCTTTGGAAGTGCAATGAAAATGGATTTTGACATATCTTTGGGGATTTTCATTTAGGAAGCCTGTTATATTTTCTATGTCAAATTCCTCCAGGGCTTCAATCATCTCTGTAGTAATGTTGTCTGGTCCTGGGGCTTTTCCTGGTTTCATCTTTTTCAGTGCTGTTCTAACTTCATCTTTCATTATGGGTGCTCCTTCAAAGTTCTTTTTTATAATGTGTTCTTCGTTTCTGTCATCCTCAAAAAGGTCTTTAATGTATTCTCCCCATCTGTCTAATATTTTGTCTTTTTCCATGATAAGCGTGCCATCTTTCGATTGTAAGCAACCAGTTGATGTGCATGTGTTTTTTTCCTGTGGACAATTTCTTCAATTCGTCTGTACATACCCTGAGGATCCATTTTGTGTCGTTCTTCTATCTCTTTGTATTTTGTGTTCAGCCAAGCTTCCTTAGCTTCATTGCACCTATACCTGATTTCTTTGTTTATCTTCCTGTATATCTCCTCGTTTCTCTTTGCCTTCCTCCTTTTCTCCATCAGGCCCAAAATTTCATTAGTCATCCAACTCTTTTTTGCTTTTCTATTTGCCTTAGGGATTTCTTCACAAGCTTCATTTATAGAACTTCTCAACTTTGTCCATTGTTCCTCACTGTCACCAACGTCTTCCAGAGCACTGAATTTGTTTTGAACATGTACATTAAATTTTTGACGTATCATTTCATCTGACTTTAAGAGTCCAAGGTTTAGTTTGATGTTGCTTTTGGTCTGTTTCCTTTTCCTCAATTTCAGCCTAAACCTTCCCACTACCGGATTGTGGTCACTGTTGCAGTCTGCGCCTGGTAGTGTTTTTACTGACAGTAAAGATTTTTAAAATCTTTTGTTGATCAGGATGTAGTCAATTTGATTTTTGGTATTATCTCCTGGACTCATCCAAGTCCATTTTCTTCTGTTAGGCTGCTCAAACCAAGTGTTTCCTACTATGAACTCATTCATCTGTGCCCTTTCTACAAGCTTTCCCCCTCTTTCATTTTGTATACAAAGGCCATGAGGTCCAACTATATCCTCCACATTATCTTGTCCCACTTTAGCATTAAAATCTTCCATTATGACTGTAACTTCTTGTGATTTACATTGGACCTTGGCCTTCGTAGAAGTTGTCGATGTCTTCCTGAGTACTTGCGGATGTTGGTGCATACACCTGTATGATGTTGATATCAAAAGATTTGCCTCCGAATTTGACCATAAAACTCTGTCGGACACTGCCCAGTATCCCTTAACTGCTTTTGATTTGTCTTTGTCCATCATGATGCCTACTCCTCTTTCATGTGAATTACCACCAGAGTATATCACTGTATATTCCCCTGATGTTATCATGCCTGCCCCCTTCCAAGTCACTTCCACGAGTCCTAAAATCCTAATGTTAAGCTTTTCCATCTCCATTTTGATGTTGTCTAATTTACCTTTCTGCAGCATTGTTCTTATATTCCATGTTGCTATTTTGGTGTTGAATTTAATTTTGGTCGCAGTAGCTGGCTGACGGTCTGGTGTCACCTGCGCCGCATGACAGTCCCTACCGGACGAAGGTGCTCCGCAGGAGCACCTATTGACTCGTTAACTATCTTCTTTCTCTTTCTCCTGTCCATGTTTTTTTCTGGGGAAAAACTACGATGGTGGTTTCCCCTTGCCTTCCATCTATTTTTTAGGGTTAACTCCCTTAGCCTTACTCTTTCCCGAGATGTCCACAAGGCAGTGGAGCTATTTACCCATAGCTTGGGGATCTGGTTCGTGGGCACCAGGGCGTGACCACACGCCGATGGGCCTGCATGCTTCACGTATGGGGGCCAGACCTCCTCCGAGTCCTACGAGATTCACCCTGAGTCCGTGAGGTGTTCAGTTACCGCCTGTCGCCACGAGGAGGCACAGCGTAGGGCTTGCTGATGGAGAGGCTATGTACTGACAGGAAGAGACTTGCTCTTCTTTTCGCACAGCAGTGCTAGCCAGCGGTGCAGACCGAAGCCGATACACTAGACGCATCACATCTGCCAATATGACAAGCACTTTACAGACACATTATTGATGGTGCATTGCAAGTGTTTGTAAATCTCAAGACTGGTTGATGCCAGAATGTGCCATGAAAGTAAGCAAAGAGTAAAGTTTTCATATATGAGGGTTAGCTGTGAATAAGGGTATTAGTGGGGAAGTCAAGTCATACGATTGTGCACTTTTTAGTAGAGACATGTCCTCTTACACATAAATAGTATGGACCAAGACGAACATATCTGGAGGTGGAAACACGATCACAGCACCCTGTGTAAGGCGCAGTGATTGATCAAAGTTTCCAATCAGTGTATTCTTAACACTGTCAGGACACCATAGTGGCAATAAGACCTGCATGTCGGAAGCAGACCAGCACGTGGATGCAGGGCGGGCAAGATCTGTCATCACGGGCTTGGCATCAGCGGCGGTGTAAACCTGGCGGGTTAGACCTATGAGAATTAATTCATTCCAGTTGATATTTTATATGCAATCCGTCCGTTTTCGAAAGTTTACAAAACTGTTGAAATAAACTGAAATGACAAAATATATTTTTACGAGTTCTTAGAATATATGTAGTTGAAATGGGGCGATCTACTGATATAAAAGGATGACTGTGAATAATTTTTTGGGGGTGCAGAAAAAGAAGTCACCGTATAGGCCTACGGCAACACATGTTATGAAGGGCCCGGGAAACTGACGTAGACTTTTTTCAGTCTTTCAGTGAATGCGATTCGAAGACTGCCGATTTCATGCTGTATTTTGGTTAAATGATATATTGTATTATTTTGAAAATAGAATGCATTCCATTAATTCTGAAATTCATGCAGCTATTTCTTGCCTTTGTCAGCATCACATAACAATAGTAATAATATGTACTGGCCTTGTTTATCAAAACAATTGATAATCATTAATAATTATCAACATTTATAACACTAAATGTTCAAATTAAGTTGTGTTTAAAATATTAACATTTATTGGCACCATATCAGTCGGGCCTGTGCGTATGATTTATTTGAGTGAAATTTGCCGATGTTTCTGTTGACGCCGTTATGAAATATATGGTGTTCCATATCAGTAAAAAGTAAAGTTTTGTTTTTTGTATGTATTACCGATCTGATGGAGTGAGCCGGAATATACGGTGATGTCTTGTGATTACAAGCGAATCGACAACCCCAGTCTACCGTTTTCAACTGAAGGAGACGATGAATTGACTATTGACTGAAGTCTGTGTGCACTGTGCCAGAACCCAGCAAACAAAGCGTCACTTATATGTCCATTTAAGGGCCAAGGAGCCAAAGGGGATGGCGCAGGATACGTTTGTATTGCCCAGAATTTGAAAGCTTTTCAGAAAATAGGCGAGAATCCACTTTCTGTTCCCTTATCTTAGCTGAATGATGGATCTGGGTTTGAAGAGACTGAAAAAACATGAAGCTTCCTGGCACAAATCATGTCGTGCGAAAATAAGCAATACTATTCAGAACAGAAAGAGAAAGGAATGATAAACCTAGCCCTGTGAAAACACGGAAGCTTAGATGATGGCGGTTGTGTCGCAGACGAGAAAGGAAGTGAACCACAATGTCTGTTCTGCAATGGGTCATCTGGCACCAGAGGACTTCACAGAGCAATGATTTTATCTTTGTATTTTGTTACAAAGGTCGTGTTCATGCCCAGCGACTGAACGATATAGAGCTACTTGGAAAGCTTGCTGTCAAAGACATGATGGCAATGGATAGCCATTATCATGTAAAATGTCTGTCTGCCTTGCACAGACGTGTTCCAGCAAATCAGACACCAGAATCACAAGAGGTTGTGGCTTACATTGAAAACTTCAGAGATGATACTCACACGGCCTCAGTTTTCAGCATGACTTCTCTGTGTCGTCTATACACCTCTCGCCTCTCACAGTTTGGTCTAACAAATTGCGAAGGTACATTCAACACGCCTATGACAGAAAATAGAAGCTGCCATCCCAGATCTCACATGTACAAGTCAGGGAAGAAATGTCATTCGTCTGTTTGACAAAGATCTTGGAAACGCCTTGAAGAAAGTATGCAGTTCTGATTCTGAGGCCCTTCAGTTGGTCAAAGTAGCCCAGATCATAAGGAAAGATTTATTTCAGAAAAAAAGTAACATTCAGTGGAACGTTTAATGACAGCTGCGAAGACGATTCCGTCCCAGCCTCCTGAAAGCACTTATGAGCTTCATCCTAGATGGTCCAACAGCTATAGAACAACCCGAGTCTGGTACAAAGCCAGACAGGCAAGCTGTTCTCAGGCTTTCCCAAGTGATTGCTTTCAACTGTCGCAAGACTGCAAAGGACTCAAGCTTTCACTGGCACAACAACAACCTTGACCTGAAATTACATGCAGAATGAAAGAAGGAACTTATTGGTACATTCTCTGACCTAAGTCTGCGGATTTCGTACGACAGGGTGATGTCAGTTTCATGTCAGATAGCGCACAATGTCTGCTGAAGATTTGAGGACGATAAGGTAGTTGTCTCAACAAACGTGAGAAAGAGTTTGTTCACAGTTGGCATGGTTGATAACATAGACCACAACCCCAGCTCAACAATTTCATCTGATTCCTTCCATGAAAGCAGCATCTCCCTCATTCAGCACAGAGTGACACAGGATGATGGTGAGGAGCAATGGAGACCACTCATTGATGATGATGCAAACAACCAAAATCGGAGAATTCCTTTGCTGCTACCTGATTACACCAATGTTTTCCCTGTGCCTGAACCTAACAAAGAACAGTTGGTGCCTGCACCATCAGGGCGTAAGCAGCCAGACATCAGTTCTGAGGTTCAAAATTGTGTCCAACAGTTTGCATGGTTGAAACATGTGTCAGGACGTTAGAAACACGGCCAGTAGACAACAGTGACCGTTTGTCATGGGCTGCATACCATGCGTCTCTACAACCACAAAATGATGTTCCAACTGCCATCATTAGATTGCTGCTGTCCTCATGGACAATGCTCATACTACTGCATTAATCAGACACGCCATGACCCTGGTAAAAACATCTATACAACACCAGAATCTTGGACAAACGCCTGTGCTAGGAATGGATCAGCCACTGTATGCTACAGCAAAAGGAATCCAATGGTGCTGGCCTGATACTTTTGGCCAAAAAACATTTTGTCATCATATTAGGAGGGCTTCACATAGAAACGCTTGGAGACTGGTTGAATGGTTCAGGGTTGAACACTGCAATTACCATGGCAGGAATTGCATCTTCTGACGTTGCCAATTCATTAGTCAGGGCAGCTCACTTAACCAGAACAAGGCATGCCCACCAGGTCACGGCTGCTGCACTCTACGTTTTGCTATGGCGAGCCTATTCAAAGTTCCTGGAGTCGGATCAAAACATTATCTTAGATTTCTAGGACTGGAGAGAAAAGATGACAGATGAGCAGCCATATTTTGCATAGTGGGCTACAGTTCTGGGTTTCCAGTTGTGCGTTTTTCAGCTGGTCTACTCAATCCGGACAGAAGATTTCACAATGTATGTTCATTGCTTGATAAAACTATAAAACTGATGCCTTGGATGTTTGCCCTGGACCACTTTAAACTATGCTCGCTGGTTGACTGTTCACATCCGAGACCTGGCAATGCTTGAAGAAATCCACCCTGGCTATATTCCATCATTTCTGCTCTGGGGCCTTTGTTGAAAGAAAAACAAAACGCATTTTTTTCTGCAATTTGGGCACATGAGCAATGTAACGCTCTTGTGAAAGGTGACGGAGGTGCTATTGGCCTTACAAACAACCCCAATGCTCTGAGACGCTGGATCATTGCTGGGCCAGAAATATCACGACTTGTAGGAGACTTTGAGAACCAGTTGGAAGGGGATGCAACATTGAGTACTCACCATCATGAACAACGCCCCTGCACCCAGACTGCGTTTGCAACACAAGTCAGTCTTGGTTTCCTACTTTGAAGAAATGGGAAATCCTTTCATGGATGACAGCATGTACCTCTTTGCCATTGATAGAAAAACGTTATGGATGACGAAGTTGTCAACAGTGTGAGGACTGCCCTCACACAGAACCAAGAACAGTACACAGCATTCGTCGAAGAGCGCTTTGAACCAAGTCTCTGTCTGACCCATAAAAAGAAACAGATTTCTTCTGTTTTCAAACCAAGTTCGACGTTTACCCACAAGTGTCAAGAGCAATCTTTCCATGTTGAAAAACGACTGCTCACTCTTTCCCAGGCCTAACACCACCCTCTGTGTTTGTGGTGGAGACTGCTATCAGGATGTCTAAATCAGACATGTGAAAGTCATTTTCTTTCTTTTTCAGTTTTGAAACCAGTCATTTAAAGACATTAACTTGTATATTTTATAGCTGGACTGATTGATTTCTTTGATGTAAAAAACTATTTTGTCATTTTGTTTCCATATGCATATGATACTTCGGAAATAAATATACTGCTATATTACGAAGCTCAGTTTTTCATGAAAAGAGGTTCATTGTATGGCTTAACTATCTGAAATTCAAATCAGTCGGTATGACATACTAGATAACCAAGAAATACACAGGCAAATAAGTCCTGAGTGTCTCAGCTTTGTTTTGTAATATCAGTTTAATCAGGCAAAAATAAAAACAAAGCTCGTGGGACTAAAGCAAGCAAAGTATGAAAATCACTTGACCTACTTAAATTTTCTCTTGTATCATGCGCTCTATTAAAAAATAAATGTGATCCGTCTTCTACGGAAAACAACAACAAAAAACACAGAACGAAAATGTTATTATCTTACACAATATGGTTGGATCTCAGTTTTATGTTACCACCGAGAGCAACTCAATGCAAGTAATCTTGAAATTTACTTGACCTCATTTTTGATTGACCTAATTATTGATTAATGTCATCAAGAAGGGCTTACACACAAAATGTATGCCTGTTTGCGGCATGTAGCTTGTCAAATATCTGAAATAGTTTAGTCCTGTGTGGGTTTTGGATGCCACAATTCGTCCTTTTTGTACAGAAGCATGAAAAGAAGAAGATGACACACTGACCTAATTAAATGTGTGACCACGCCCATCACAGGTCACGCCCAATGTGTTTCCATCTCAAAAATCATTCAGAAAGGGTTCAAGTACCTTCATACCAAATGGCATGCTTCTACTATGAAGTGCACGATTCAATGATATATGCCGTCTTAACATCCGTACTATATTACAGCTTGTAGAATGGGCACAGATGAATGAATTCATAGTAGGAAACACTTGGTTTGAGCAGCCTAACAGAAGAAAATAGACTTGGATGAGTCCAGGAGATAATACCAAAAATCAAATTGACTACATCCTGATTAACAAAAGATTTATAAATTCTTTACTGTCAACAAAAAACACTACCAGGCGCAGACTGCAACAGTGACCACAATCCGGTAGTGGGAAGGTTTAGGCTGAAATTGAGGAAAAGGAAACAGACCAAAAGCAACATCAAACTAAACCTTGGACTCTTGAAGACAGATGAAATGACACGTCAAAAATTTAATGTACATGTTCAAAAGAAATTCAGTGCTCTGGAAGACATTGGTGACAGTGAGGAACAATGGACAAAGTTGAGAAGTTCTATAAATGAAGCTTGTGAGGAAATCCCTAAGGCAAATAGAAAAGCAATAAAGAGCTGGATGACTAATGAAATTTGGGCCTGATGGAGAAAAGGAGGAAGGCAAAGAGAAACGAGGAGATATACAGGAAGATAAACAAAGAAATCAGTTATAGGTGCAATGAAGCTAAGGAAGCTTGGCTGAACACACAATGCAAAGAGATAGAAGAACGACACAAAATGGATCCTCAGGGTATGTACAGACGAATTGAAGAAATTGTTCACAGGAAAAATACATGCACATCAACTGTTTGCTTAAAATCAAAAGATGGCACGCTTATCATGGAAAAAGACAAGGCATTAGACAGATGGGGAGAGTACATTAAAGACCTTTTTGAGGATGACAGAAACGAAGAACACATTATAAAAAAGAACTTTGAAGGACCACCCATAATGAAAGATGAAGTTAGAGCAGCACTGAAAAAGATGAAACCAGGAAAAGCCCCAGGACCAGACAACATTACTACAGAGATGATTGAAGCCCTGGAGGAATTTGGCATTGAAAAAATAACAGTCCTCCTAATGAAATTTATGACACTGGAAAAATGCCCAAAGATATGTCAAAATCAATTTTCATTGCACTTCCAAAGAAGACAGGGGCTATAGAATGCGAACTCCATTGCACAATCAGTTTGATGAGTCATGTAACAAAAAATCCTGTTAAGAATAATCATGATGAGGACAAGGAATAGAATCAAAAGAGAAATAGCAGAAGGACAGTGTGGATTTGTGGAGGGGAAAGGAACTATTAATGCCATATACATCCTAAGAACTATCATAGAGAGGTCAGATGAGATGAATAAGGATTTGTATTTATGCTTCGTTGACTATACCAAGGCTTTCGATCGGGTATGACATGAAGAATTGATCAACCAACTGGAGAGACTCAATGTCGATGGAAAAGATGTACGAATAATCAGGAATATGTACTGGGAACAAACAGCTGCAATGAGAATAGAAAACAATATAAGCTCTTTTCAAAACACCAAAAGAGGTGTCAGACAGGGTTGTGTTTTGTCACCAGATCTGTTTTCACTATGTAGCGAAAACATCATGAGAAACCTAGAAGAAGACCCTGGATTAAAGGTTGGAGGGAAAATGATAAACAACATTCGGTACGCAGATGACACCGTGCTAATTGCAGAAAATGAAAGGGACCTAAAAAACCTTGTGAATATACTAGAAACAGAAAGCAAATGTAAGGGGTTGGAACTAAACAGGGGGAAGACTGAAGTCATGGTGATGAGTAAAAAACATGAAATCCCCTCATGCAAAATAACTGCAAATGGCACAACCTTGACACAGGTTAATAAGTTCAAATACCTGGGAACGGTCATTTCATCAGACGGCAGATGCACATCGGAAATAGCTGGCAGAATCGGCCAAGCCAAAACAACATTCAAGAAGATGACAAGCATTCTTACCAACAAATGCCTATCACTTAACATCAGAAAGAGAGTCCTTGAGTGTTATATAGAACCAATACTGTTGTACGGATGCGAGACGTGGACAGTCAGCAAGCAAAGCCAGAGCAGGATTGAGGCAGCAGAGATGTGGTTTCTCAGAAGAATGTTGAGAGTACCATGGACAGCAAAGAAAACAAACGAGACAGTCTTGATGGAGGCAGACACAAGTCGATCACTGATAAGGAAGATTAGGAAAAGACAAGCAACATTTATAGGCCATTTTAAGAGGAAGGGAGATTTGGAGCACCTGGTCACAACGGGAAAGCTGGAGCGAAAGAGAGCACCAGGTAGACCCAGGGAGAGAATGCTGGACGGACTTGCAGAGTGGCTGGGGATGAAGAGGGTGGGGGAGATGCTGGGTGCAACGAGAGATAGAGATGGTTGGAAGTCCATGGTCGCCAACGCCACGCGACAGGGCACCTGATGATGATGATGAAGAGTATTACCCAAATAAGCAGTCAATGACCAAATGGTGTGAGTCCCAGAGGGGAGTTTGGTGTATGTAGGTAGTGTCCATACTCTGTTTGAAAGATCTCTTCATAACTCAATGCCAGGTCTGACTTTGCAAGCAGGGGTACCAATATATAAACTCCAACCCTCAGCGCACCACAGTTCTGGCAGGTGGGAATGGACGAATCCAGAAAGCATCTGCAGTATCTTTTAAACTGGTTTTCATTTTCATGGTTGTGGGCAGATTTCTTCCTTAAATCAATGGGTGTATCACTGAGAAATGTTCTACATTCTGCAGTCTTTCAGGCCATGCTCTCAATGTGACCTCTTTGGGGGTTTTGGAGTGATAAAAGGATAATACCAATAATTATGATAAAATGATAATCATCACCATCACGTGTCCTGCCGCATGGCGCTGGCGATCATGACTCTTCGCACGAATGTATCCCCTGCCACTGCAAATACATCTCCAACCCTCTCTGTCCTCAGCCACCCCGCAAGTCTGTCCAATATTTTCTCTCTGGGTCTACCTGCTGTTCTATTTCCCTCCAGCTCTCCTGTTCCAACCAGGTGCTCAAATTTATCTTTCCTCATAAAATGTCCTGTAGATGTTGCTTGTCTTTTCCTGATCTTCTTTATTAGTGATCTTTTTGAGTCTGCATTCTTTAAGACTGTCTTGTGGAACTCTCAACATTCTTCTTAGAAAGCACATTTCAGTTGCCTCAATTTTGTTCTGACTTTGCATGCTGACTGTCCACACCTCACAAACATACAACAGTATCGGTTCTATATAACATTTAAGAACTCTCTACCTGATGGTCATTGATAGGCATTTGTTGGTAAGGTCGTTTTCCATCTTCTTGAATGTTGTTCTGGCTGTTGGCCAGTTGTGCCATTTGTTATTTTGCATGAGGGGATTTCTTGTTTTTTTACTGATTACCATGACTGGTCACCACGGGAAAGCTGGAGGGAAAGAGAGCACCGGGTAGATCCAGGGAGAAAATGTTGGACGGACTTGCAGAGTGGCTGGGGATGGGGAGGGTGGGGAGATGCTAGGGGCAACGAGAGACAGAGGCAGATGGAAGTCCATGATCGCCAACGCCATGCGGCAGGGCACCCTATGATGATGACCATGACTTCAGTCATCTCGCTTTTTAGCTTCAGCCCTTTATTTTTGCTTTCTATTTCTGTTATATTTACAAGGTTTTATAATCTTTTTCATGTTCTGCAATTTGCACTGTGTAATATGCGTAATGAATGTTGTTTATCATTTTTCGTCCAACCTGTATCCCAGGGCATTCTTCTAGGTTTCTCAAGATGGTTTCGCTGAAAATGACATAACACTGATAATTACAATAATGACGATAATGATGATGATGACCATCATCATCATAATTCTAATAATGAGAATGATAATTATAACAATGAAAATGAATATGATACAGTTATAATAATAGTAATGATAATAACGATTCTATTGATGTAGTGCAAACAGTCCATAAAAGAGAATGTCGCTGCATTTAAAACAATAGAGGAGGGAGGCTGCAAATTAGTACACCATTGCAGTACATCGTCCACTGATAGATCCACTAAAACATGAAAATGAGCGGGGATAATGACACCAGAACAATAAAGTAGATGGGTCTGTGAAGAAGAAAAAACAAACAAACAAATAGATGAACCAAACCGAATCAAGAGAAGCAACCTTACATGACACGTTGCTAAAATGCTAAACACAGAATAACATTACGTTGCTGACGATTAGTGCAGATAAACATGAAACAGAGAGAGGTCGTCACAAGAGCATTCCTAGTCAAGAAATGCAGCATCAAACCTTTGGAATTGTGAAAAAATGAATACAATTTTTACATAATGGCTTTCTAATCGACGCTATGAAATCACGTCTCATTTTGATTGTGCACTTTCACATTCACAGATAAAGAAAAGTATGCATGGATGTAGAGCAAAGTGCAGCCTGAACTGCAGACAGAACAATTCATTTCGAAAAACAAACAAACAAAAACAAACCCACGCAAAAAGACATAGCATAACACATACACCTGTTCCTCCCAATCCCCAGAATTCAGTTGTCAAACAATCCATTTACAGGCAGACAGACAACATAGACGATCAGATCTGGTGTGTAGGTACATTTCTTCCGTTGCGGTCACAAATACATGCATCGGGAGCATGGAGAAGAAAATGGCAAACAGTGTGGAACCTAGAATACAGCCTTGCCTG
>JAPXFY010001882.1:10000-12500 GCA_030674185.1 Monoplex corrugatus | reverse complement strand
TGTATTCTCCTTTTAGCAGACGGAATGATAGACACAGACACAGAGAGATAAAACAAAGATGAATTATGCGTCTGCCACCAATTATTTGACTGTTACTCTTATCCTTACCACCCTCTTACCCTACTACCAGCAACAATAAACAAACCATCTGTCAACAAACTCACCACATCCACGTTTCTCTCTGACTTTGACCAACTGCTTGACCACTACTGCCTCTTACCTGGAAATCTCATCATTCTAGGTGACATCAATGTCCACTATGACAACACTCACCGTTATGACACAAGACATATCATCAACTCTCTGTCCAATCACAATATGACTCAACACATTTCTGAACCAACCCATCAAAAAGGTCACATTCTTGACTGGATCATTTCTCGTGATCACCACAATTCAGCCACTAACAACTGCTTAGTTCTTTCTACCCGTCTAACTTCAGCCCTTCCATCTGACCACTCTGCAATTCTCTGTTCTCTTGACATTTCTCCTCCTTCCCGTACCACGCGCACAGTGACTCGACGCAATCTCAAATCTATCGACCTCTCCACATTTTCATCTGATGCCTCCCGTCTCCTTTCTGAAAAGTCACATAACCTTGCCGATGAATTCTATACTACTCTCCACCATCTTCTGGACACTCATGCTCCAGCCGCAACCCGTCTTTTACCTGACCGCCCCCCTACCCCCTGGCTCACTCATGAGATTGCCTGTGCAAAACGTGCCCGCCGCAGAGCAGAGCGCCGCTGGCGCAAATCCAAACTCACTGTACACAGGCAACTTTTCCAAGCCTCTAAAACAAAAGTATCCACCCTCATTGCATCTGCAAAAACAAGCTATTTCCAAACCAAAATCCTGAATGCCTCTTCTTCAAAAGAACTCTTTACAACCATGAATCATCTCCTTGGCACACGAAAAGACTTACCTCTCCCAACAAAACATACAAATGAAGAACTCCCATCTGTATTCTCTAAGTATTTCACCACCAAAATACAAACTCTTCATGACAGGCTTGACAGGACACCCTGTCAACCATGCCCACCTGACCCTTCCTTCTCTGGCACACCTCTCACTACTTTTACCCCAGTCTCACAAGAAGAAATTTTCAACACAATCAGATCCATGTCGTTCAAAACCTGCGAACTGGATCCTCTTCCAGGTTCTCTCTACTCCGATTGTCTCCCTACTCTCCTCCCATTCATCACTGACATCATCAACACTTCTTTTCAAACTGGAACTGTCCCAGATTCTTTCAAGTCTGCTATTGTTCACCCTCTCCTCAAGAAACACAATTTAGACCCAAATGAACTGAAAAATTACAGGCCTATCTCTAATCTCTCTTTCTTGTCAAAACTCCTTGAAAAAGTCGTCCTCAACCAGCTGAACTCTCACCTGTCTGCCAACAATCTCCTCAATCCTTTCCAGTCAGCCTACCGCCAGTGCCATAGCACTGAAACTGCCCTACTACACATTCTCAACAATCTCCTCCTTGCAACTGATACTGGCAAAGTCTCTCTCCTCACACTCCTTGATCTGTCTGCAGCTTTCGATACCATTGACCATGGTATTCTCCTTTCTAGACTTCATCATACTTTTGGCATCTCTGACATTGCTCTCTCCTTTTTCACTTCGTATTTATCAAACAGAAAACAAACTGTTCTCATCAATGGCACTTACTCTCAACCTGCATACCTGACCTGTGGTGTTCCACAAGGATCTGTCCTTGGCCCTGTTCTTTTCACTCTTTATACCTCCCCCCTGTCCACCATCATCAACTCCCATTCTATAAAACACCACTTCTATGCTGATGACACCCAACTTCAAGATAGTGACTCACCTGATAATATACAGCGCCTGTTGACTCGCACCACTGAGTGTTACTCGGACATTAAGAACTGGATGACACACAATAGACTTCAGCTTAATGACGACAAGACAGAAGCTATCCTCATTGGCACCCGTCAGAAACTTTCCCAGCTGCCTCCTCTTTCTCTCCCATTATGTAACACATCAGTCCCAATTTCTGATTCAGCTAAAAACCTTGGTGTCTGCATTGACTCTACCCTGTCCATGAACAACTTTGTTTCTCAAACTGCCAGATCTTGCTACTATCATCTCCATCGTATAAGCCTGATCAGGAAGTATCTCTCTGTCGAAACAACTGCAAAACTCGTTCTCTCCTTCATAATGTCTCGCATTGACTATTGCAATTCACTCCTGTCTGGTCTTCCTGCCTCCACCATTCACATCCTACAGCGCATTCAAAACAATGCTGTACGCCTTGTACTCAAAAAGAAAAAAGCTGACCACATATCTCCTCTCCTGGCACAACTTCACTGGCTCCCTGTATCAAAGCGCATACAGTACAAACTAGACACCATGTGCTACAAAAGCCTCAATAACGCAGCCCCCGATTACCTGTCAAGCCTATTTGAGATCTATGTTCCCTCACGTACCCTCCGCTCTGCCTCCGATCCTCTGACTTTTCGCTTTCCACGCA
>JAPXFY010001881.1:17500-25000 GCA_030674185.1 Monoplex corrugatus | reverse complement strand
AAATAAAACACAATGAAATGAGTTAAGATAAAACGAAAAACTAAAAATGAAATAAAAAAAAAATGAAACAAAACAAAATAAAAATAAAATAAAATAAAATAAAATAAAAAAATAAAATAAAACAAAACAAAACAAAATTAAATAAATAAATAAAATAAATAAAATGAAACAAAATAAAGCAAAACAAAAATAGAACAAAAACAAAAATTAAACTAAACTCAACTTTAACTAAGATAAAATAAAATAAATAGAATAAAATAAAAGTAAAAGAAACATTGTTTTTTAAAAAACAAACAAAAGTGCATGGACAAAAAGAAAGGGGGTGGAGGAGGTGGGTGGATGATGAGGGTTGGGTGGGGAAGGGGGTGGAGAGAGAACGAAGGGAGAGAAGAAGAACCAAAAGTGCAAATGAGATCAGGCGCATAAAAGACAGAGGCCGCTTCACTCACAGTGATGAGGGCTGTGCACTTTGAAAAGTTAGGCACAAAACAGTTAAACAAACACGACAGCTGATGATGTCGCTTCAAGCGTGGAAATTGAACACGGGAGGACACAGAGGAGGAGAGGCTGGAATTTGATGCCAGGTGACGAGCGAGCGAGCTCTGAAATGAAGGTGGGGGGGGGGGGAGGGATCGATCGCAGAACTACCAGGACGAAATGTTCAAATAATTGGACTCTAAAATTGGGATTCTTTTCAGTGCCGAGGTTTTTTTGTTTGTTTTTGTTTTTGTGTGTTTTTTTGTTTTTTCCTTTCTATTTTTTTTTTTTTTTTGAAGGGTTGAAATACGGGTCGAGGGTGTGGGTGGGGGTGAGTAGGTACGGATGGAGGTGAGGGGGAGGAGGGATGGGGGTGGTAGTTCCATCCATATACGCGTGCACTTTTTTTTTTTTGGGGGGGGGGGGGGGGGATATTCCCTGGAGTGCGTCGATAATGGTGTGATACAATGCTGCCCAATTCAATGCAGTGCGATAATTACAGAACGCTGTATGACAATGGAATGCAATGCAGTGCACTGCGATACTATGCAATACAGTGCAATGCTATTCAGCGCAACAGAATGCAATAATATACAATAACAGTATAGTGCAGTGCAAATCAATGTCATACAATGTAATACAGTGCCATACATTACAATGTGATACAGTGCAAAACAATGCATTATAAACCAATACAATGTGCTACACTACACTACACTACACTACACTATGCTACACTACACTACACTACACTACACTATACTACACTACACTACACTACACAACACTACACTACACTACACTACACTACACTACACTACACTACACTGCACTATACTACACTACACTAAATCACGCTACGCTACACTACACTACACTACACTACACAACACTACACTACACTACATTACACTACACTATACTACACTACATTACACTACACTACACTACACCCCACTATACCACACTGCTTTGCACTGCACTACGCTACACTACACTACACTACACAACACAACACTACACTACACTACACTACGCTACGCTACGCTACGCTACACTACACTACACTACACTACACTACACCACACCACACTACACTACACCACACTACACTACACTAGACTACACTACACTACACTACACAAGACACATGTCACTGCACTACACTACACTACGCTACGCTACGCTACGCTACGCTACGCTACACTACACTACACTACACTACACTACACTACACTACACTACACGTATCTGAATAGACGTTAAAAGAAATAACGAACGAACACTACACTACACTACACTACACTACACTACACTACACTACACTACACTACACTACACTACACTACACTACACTACACTACACTACACTACACTACACTACACTACACTACACTACACTACACTACACTACACTACACTACACGTATCTGAATAGACGTTAAAAGAAATAACGAACGAACACTACACCCCGTTAGCACATTGGTAAAACCGCGTACCGCAGTTCTGAAGCGCAGAATCGCCCAGGTTCGATCCCCGGCGTGGGAAAAAAAAAAAAAAAAAAAAAAAAAAAAAGACAACAGCAGACGTTAAAAGAAATAACGAACGAAACACTACTACTACACTTACAACCTACACTACACTACACTACACTACACTACACTACACTACACTACATCACTACACTACACTACACTACACTACACTACACTACACTACACTACACACTACACTACACTACACACTACACTACACTACACTACACTACACTACACTACACTACACTACACTACACTACACTACACTACACTACACTACACTACACTACACTACACTACACTACACTACACTACACTACACTACACTACACTACACTACACTACACTACACTACACTACACTACACTACACTACACTACACTACACTACACTACACTACACTACACTACACTACACTACACTACACTACACTACACTACACTACACTACACTACACTACACTTACACTACACACTACACTACACTACACTACACTACACTACATACACTACACTACACTACACACTACACTACACACCTACACTACACTACACTACACTACACTACACTACACTACACTACACTACACTAACACTACACTACACTACACTACACTACACTACACTACAAATATGATACAGTGCGAATACAATGCAATACAACATGAAACACTGCAATACTTTACGAGGCGTTACAATAGATAAAACGCGATATGAAGCAATGCAACACGACACAGTGCGATACCACAGGATACAACACAACACTAGACAATACCTTGGTAGAAAGAAACTCTAGGGAGAGCTAGACAACAGAAGGTCTTCAGAGAAGTAACCCCCTTTAGACAAGTGTTTCGGCCCTGAATTCCTTACACTCTCGGGGGGCCGGGCCACATCCAGGTCATGACTCCTGGATGCCCTTCTGCTGTTGTCTTTTTTTTTTTTTTTTTTTTTTTTTTTTTCCCACGCCGGGGATCGAACCTGGGCGATTCTGCGCTTCAGAACTGCGGTACGCGGTTTTACCAATGTGCTAACGGGGCACACATCATATGTAGGGAATTTAATCCTTATGAAGTTCACTTTTTTGGTTCCTCCTTGCCCAGATCCAGCTTGAGCTCCTTTCTGCTGCCTCTGCCATCGCTTTAAGGGCTCTAGTCCTCTTCTTCCCAGAAATGGCGAGTTGTTTCATGAGATCATAAGCGGAGGTGCCCACAAACCCTCTTGCCCCGACCTCTATGGCGAAGATTTTGACCCGCAGACCTGCTTTCTTCAGGGTGCTGGCAAGACCGGCGTATTTTTCGGTCTTGTAGATATGTGCTTCTTCCATTCTGCTTTCGTATGGCACAGTGAGTTCTATCAGAATCACTTGTTTCGAGGAGTCAGAGTGGAGAGCGATGTCTGGTCTCATGCCTGTCTTGCTGATGACATCTGGGTAATTTCTCCACTCTGGGAGGTCTGCTGTACACTCCCAGTCGACTGCTCCATCCAGAAGACCCTTTGGCAATGTGCTGGTTGTCATAGCACTTTCGGGCCAGACCTGTTTCCCTCCTGCTTTGTAGAACGTTGTCATAGCAATTGGTGTGTTTGGGGTCATGGTTTTTTCGCTAACCACATCTGTGATCACTTTCAGAACTTGGTTGTGCCTCCATGTATACCTTCCTTGGGCTAGCGCTACTTTGCAAGAGCTTAGGACATGTTCCACTGTTTGTTTCTTCTGACAGAGCGGACATGCTGGGTCGTCTGCTTTCCCCCATTTCACTAAGTTTGCATTCGAGGGGAGCAGGTCATATACAGATCTGAGGAGGAAGCTTATCCTTAGAGGAGCCATGTGCCACATATCGTTCCAGCTGAGACTTCTTTGGAGTGCACTGTCCCATGTTGTCCATTGCCCCTGTTGACCTTGCTGGACTGCCTTCTGCACTCTTTTGACATCTTCTTCTTCCTTCAACTCCTGTATGATCATGTCTCTTTTTTCCTTCCCTTTGGCTTTGGACCACCACTGCATTTTTGTTGCTCCCAGTCCCTGTCTGTTGGTTTGCGTGTGTCCAATTATTTCTTTGATGCTGAGGTTTCTCTTGGCATTGTTTACAGCCTCTTGGACTTTCCACTTTCTGCCAGTTCTCAGCTTTGGATGAACTGATCTCACGATATTGTCTTCCGATTCCTCCAGCATGCTCAACAGTCTTGCTTTTCCAACTTTGTATTCCTCCACTATGGATTTAAGAGGTAGCTTCAGCATTGCTTGACGACAGTAGAATGCAACATCAGTGAGACCAGGTGGGACACCGAGCCATTTTCTTGTGTATTTGTTGATTTTGGCTTCCATTGCTTCGACTGTGCTGGTGCAAATGTCATAGATTAGCAGTGGCCACAGCAGCTTTGGTATCAGCATGAACTGTAGACACCAGACTTTGTATTTGCCTGGCAGTCCGCAGTTATCTATTTTCTTCAGGCCTTCTTCTGCTGTTTGCTTGGTTTCACATCCCCTTTGTGTGTCTTTCAGGGAGTCATCATACCATCTTCCAAGACTTTTTACTGGCTCTTCTGTGACAGTGGGGATGGCTTGGTTGGCTACCATGAATTTGACTGAATCTGCCACTTTTCCTTTTCGCAGTGAGAGACTTCGGGATTTCTTAGGTTTGAACCTCATTCTTGAAGAGGCCACCAGCTCATCCAGCTGCTTTAAGAGTTGGTGTGTCTCTTCCTCATCCGTGGACAAGACTGTTGTGTCATCCATGAAAGCTTTCAGAGGAGGCATCTGGTATCCATCTCCCAGATTCACTGGACCTGAACTCTTCATTGCAGCTTTCAAGATGACTTCCATTGCCAACACGAACAGTATGGGAGAGATTGCACAGCCCATTGCAATGCCCACCTCTAGGTCTATCCAGTCCGTGGTGTATTCTTTGGTAGAGAACCGCATTGAGAACCCTTGGAAATACTTCCTCAGCATTGTTCGGATGTTTTCTGGGATGTGATACATTTCAAGAGCCAGCTGGATCATATCGTGTGGAACTGATCCATATGCATTCGCCAGATCAAGCCAAACTACGTCAATGTCTCTCTTCTCTGTTCTTGCTTTTTGGATGGCATCCCAAATCAACGTGGCATGTTCCAAGCATCCAGGCATTCCTGGTATGCCTCCCTTTTGGACTGACATATCCAGATACTTGTTTTCAGTCAGGTATTTTGTCAATCTTGCTGCCATAACAGAGAAGAAGATTTTCCCCTCGACGTTCAGAAGTGATATTGGCCTGAACTGATTGATGCTGCTGGAGTTCTGCTCCTTCGGAATGTACACTCCTTCAGCTCTCATCCATTGGTCGCTGATCTTCTGGTTCCTCCATGCTGATCGAATCATCTTGTGGAGCCACTCGAGCACTTTTGGGCATTTCTTGTAGAGCAGGTATGGTATTCCGTTTGGTCCAGGTGCTGACTTGGCTCTGGCTTTCTTTACTACGTTCTTCACTTCATCCAGTGTTGGTGGTTTGTTATTGAATTTTCCTTCTGGCGCTGCAGGCCAAACCAGATTCTGGATTTCAAGTGGTGCCTCGCGCTGAGAATCGGAATATGTTTCCCTGAGATGCTGCTCTAGGGTTTCCTTGCCCACTGTGAGAGTCCCTGATTTGGGTTGTTCAAACAGCTTTCTTGCAAAGTCAAAGGGATCTTTGAAGAAACGATCTTGAGTCTTCTTCTTTTTGCTCTTTCTTCGCCTTGCTGATTCCACTTTGCTGAGAGCATTGTGTTTGGCCTTCAGATCTTTCCAGAGTTCCAGGAGCCCTTGCTTCTCGAATTCTGAGGCAGTTTTCATTCGCTTTTTAAGCTTCCTTTTCTCCCTCCGGATGCTCTCCATCTGTTGCTGTCTTCTGGATTTCTGGGGAGGCGTTTTTGTCTTTGGCTGCTTCACTCCATAAGTGTCCCTGCAGATAGAGTATATGATGTCTCCGTATGTGTCAAGTTTGTGTTCCAGCGTACTGTTCCCTATTAGCGCATTCAGCTTAAGGACAAGTTCCTCATCTAATTTCTCCCATTGTTCTTTTGCACCGGCAGGCGGCAAATTGAGTTTTCCACGTTTGGCGTTAAGAGCTTGTGCAAAATCCGCATCAGAACTGTCAGCGTGGATGTCCTTGGCACTATGGTTTAAATCCTGGCCTTGGTCATCCAACGTCTCACCTGCTATCGCAGTGCGCTGCTCCTGGTTCGTATGTGTCTTCAAACAGCCCATTTTTGTCCTGTGGATCTTCATACCGCGTTTGGTGGTGAATCTCCTTCCACACGCACACGGAAATTCCAACTGGTCATTAATCATGGTCCGTTGTGCGTTTCCAGTCGTGATGGAGTCAGTGCCGATGGATTCATCATTCTCTCCCCCTTTCGGTGAATCCTGGGAGCATCTTTCATTTGAACAACTCGTGGCATGTTATCAAAGGCAAGGTGGGAAGCCAACCCACAAAGCCCGCAGATCTAGTCTTTCCCAGTGTCCTTCGGTCTTTCCCGAATGTCCTCCGAACTATTCCCGGAAGTCAATGGACTGACCATGTGCAGGTAGAAAGAAACTCTAGGGAGAGCTAGACAACAGAAGGTCTTCAGAGAAGTAACCCCCTTTAGACAAGTGTTTCGGCCCTGAATTCCTTACACTCTCGGGGGGCCGGGCCACATCCAGGTCATGACTCCTGGATGCCCTTCTGCTGTTGTCTTGCAGTATAACGCAATACAGTACAATACAAGGCAACGCAATGTGACATACACAACTTGAAAATTGTCCATAAGGTTGAATGTTGGACCAAGTTCTGAAAGCGAAGTCCATAAACGGAAAATCCTTATTCTGAACTTTTTTTTTACATTTTGATCCGATTCGCTCATCTCTATTTTCATTTTTTTTTTTTTTAATTTGATTTTCATGAAAGGTCGAGTTCTTTGTCACATTAAGCACACGCCATGTCCATTAAAAGTTTGAATCTCGTTTTAATGTCTCCCTGATGATCAGAGCGTGTGGTAATCTCGAGTTGATTAATGTGGACAAGAAGAGCAAGGGGAAAAAAAAAAAAAAAAAAAAAGAAAGAAAGAAATGGAAATTTTAAGATAACGTGAGTTTGTTGTGAACTTTTAACAAATCTCTTGACTTGGAACATGTTGAGGCTTTCAGCATTTCATTTCCGTGTCGATCTCTCTTGTGTTTATAAGTTTATGAACAGTATTGTTTATAATATTTGTATATATATATATATATATGTGGTCAATACTGGACGGACTTGCGGAGTGGATGAAGACAGAGAGGGTGAGATATATACTTGCAGCAACACAGGATAGATTCGAATGGAGGGCCATGATCACCTACGCCATGCAGCAAGGCACGCGATGATGATGATGATGATGATGATGATGATGATGATGATGATGATGATGATGATGATGATGATGATGATGATCTCGTCGGAGTCGCCATGGGAGAAGAGTGGCAGAATGGTTCAGACTTTCGCTTACCAATA